>VXAL01000641.1:67721-89404 GCA_013399475.1 Chauna torquata | reverse complement strand
AAATATACACTTACAAAGCCAAAAAGATTGACAATTAAGTCAAACCAGTTTATCAAAGTAGAATACATGATTCTCCTCTTCTACATTACAATAAGGTAAAAGTTCTCCCCCTCTAGCTCTATCCAGCAAAGACTTTGTTCCACTTACTCTCCAGTCCTTTACATCCATTATTTGAGAAACCAAGCCACTTCTTTGGCATCCATCTGTTTAACACCTTTGTCTGGCTAAATTACTTGAGGCACTCTTGAGGTGCTCCACAGAGAGAAAAAATAAGTTTTTAAGTTAGACAGTACCCTACAAATAAATGAAATTGAGGGAAAAAAAAGTAAAAGGATACTTATGAGAAATGAAATCATTGGAATTTTAATCTTCCAATAAAAGGACTCTCTTTTGGTGTTTTCTTTTATTCTCAGGGCAAGCACTTGTGATAAAGAAAAATTTTGTAAGCCTTACATCTCTTTAAATCAGATGGCCATTTTCAGATCTATGGAATTGAATTAACCATTCTTCTACAACATATGGAATTATTCTTTGCTACGTACTCCCAAATATTTTCATTTTTAAGTCTTTCAGATAACGACGTTTCTGCTACCTCTCCCAAAGAATCTTTTCTTGGAGTATTTCAGATATGTATGTTATTCATATATCATTTTCCTTTGATTAATTTTCAATATTTATGTCCAATTGTACCAACCTTAGTTATTTCTCCATTTCTTTAGCCATACCTTTTTTTTTTTTTTTTTTATTTACTCCAATAATAAATAAGGAGTAAATATGCCAAAAGCCAAAACTATGACTGTGGTGAAACCTCAGCTGTCTGCACATTTAAAGTATCTGCAATTACAATTGGATAAACTCCACCATGAAACAGGCACGATGGGGTTAACAGTGAGCAGTTATTTCCCCAGCTGTGGCTCAGTGCCAGACTCAGAACAGCTGGGATGAAAGGCTATGGACCAGGCAAAGTCGGGTGATTGCCAGAGAGGTTAGGATTTACCTCAAGGAGACTCTTTAGCTACAGTTAAGTAGAGGAGTGCCTTGGGAATGCTCTCAAAAATGCCTTAGGTATGCTGGCTGGGAAAAGGCTGAAGAGTATCAATCTTTTTAAGGCTTCTGTTGTGAGCCACTGAAGGATATCTGACATGGGCGGCAGGCCAGGAAGCCAGGGTCTTTGCAGTGTGGGTGTCCTTACTAGCTTCTAGAGTAGGCTCAGGGAAATTGAACCATTTCAGTGTTGTCTACTGGAGTTTTTGTAAAAGAAAATTGTGCTTAAAGAGAAAAGTACCACATAGAGGAAAATTTTATGTCTCTGCATAGGGTACCATATTAATAGAGAATACCAAGTGAAGGTATTCAAAGAAAGGAAGATGGTCTGGGCATCCATGGGTTTATGAGTCTGACCTAAATAGGAAGGAATAAGAAGAGATATCTAAGCAAACAGAATATTGCTAAGCATGTGTTCACCAAAGCCGAGCGCAGCAACTCAAGCTGAAGTGGAAAAAGGGAGTGGATTTTATAGACAGAAGAAATGCAGAGCATCTACATAATGTCAGCAAAGCACTTGATACGGAGACTGATGAAACAATTGAGGGGTGGATGAAGTGTGCTTCAAGGAGAAACCAAAATAGCCTATACTGACAGGAAATTTTTACTGTTCTGTGAAGTACATCTTATTTACTCTCATCACTTAATGGTCTTGGCACACAAAAGAAGGTATATGCTCATGTTGCAACAGTAGTAGACAACGCTAATATAAAAGAGGAGCAAGGTATTAATAGCACAAAAGGAGTTAGACTGGAGTATTAGAAATGGGATGGGTTTTCTATACATTTCAAGTGCAAAGCTATATCCAAGGGAATTGGAAGAGAAACTAGAGGGAGCTCATCATCAGGAAATAGGGCTAGGGAGAGGACTGATTGTATGATGTCTGGGTGTTGTCATAGAGTGGCTGAGAAGCACATGTGGAAAAGGTATACAATTCTGGTGAGATTTTCCCTGTGAAAAGTGGAGAAATATTCCTGCTGTATAAAAGACATTAATTAGACATCATCTTGAATAGCACCTATGGTACTGATTACCCAACTTCAAGACAAATTAAGGCAGTAAAGAAAGGGATTACCAGGATGACTGTGGAAATGGAAAGCAATCTTATGAGAAGAGACTAAAAAAAGATGTGTTCAGTCAATAAAGCAAGACTGAATTGAGAAGAGATGTGATTGCTCTCTGTAAATACATCAGGGAGGTTAAAGAACTATTTAAGATGAAGTACAGTGCTGGCACAAGAACAAACGGATATAAAGTAGCCTTGAATAAATCCAGATTGGCGTTAAACAGAAGTTGAAACCATCAGAGAAAAGAGCTTCTGAAACTGAATTTCTATAACAGTATTGGGAGTTAAATTTAATTGATTTTAGAATGAAACTAGTTCATTTCAAGAAGAGACCATACCACATAATACTTATGATTGCTTGGCACTGTGTTCCTTGGACAACCAAGATCCCTTGCAGTATCACAAGCTCCCAAAGAACCCCTGGTGTTTGACTGCTTTCTCATATTGTGGTTCTGCCATACCAATATTTCTGGGGAGAAAGAAAGAGCAGGGGAGAAATACAGATCACCAGCACAGACCTCTCATTACCTGCCTCCAAACCTGAGTGTCAATAAGTAGCAGTAGATTCTGGTGTGGGGGGAGAATCTTGAAATTATTGGTGGTGTTCTGGGCTCTGCCAGTGTGTGCCAGAACTCTAATTTTAGTGATTGACATACCCATAAGCAACGGAATTTCCTAGTGCTGGTCAGTTGTCTTGAAATTGCACTCAGTTCAAGCCAACTTAAAGTAAACATTGATAAAAGGAATATAAAACTTTGTAAAATCCAAAATAGGTGACACAGTCACACAAGGTTCTGTACAACTGTTTTATTGTAGAAATATCAAGTATATGGCACCGATTTTTTCCTGCTTTCTACAGTAAGAACTACCCAGCTGACATAGCATTAGACATTCTGGGTTGAAGTTCCAGTGCTCCAGGAAACTGTGCTTTATGTTTTCATTCATGGAATGCCAAATTTATTCTATGTAGCTGACCTGCATTTAGGGCAGGGGCATAGAGTTCAAATACAAAAATCTCTCTTTCTCTGCTGCATTCTATTGTTTCAGTGACTCTTCTTCTAGACTTCAGTCAAGGAACATTTTTACTTTCATGTCACTGAAAACGTTGTGTCCGTTTTCTGTACTCCTTCGATTCTGAAAATACCAAATATCCTTTAGAATCACTAAACGCAGTTACCTGCCTGGCTGGTAAACCCTAACTGCTTGGGAGATTGCGAAGTTTAATGTGAATTGTTAATCCATGGTACAATACAATGCTGTTTACTACCACAGGAGTTTAGGTTCATGCTTCAGCCATGTCATATACAGAACCCCACTTTTCACATAAACAAGTACATTGCCAACTGTTGCTTATAAAAGCATTTGAATGAGATTAGCACATGCAGGTCACTACTGTTTTTTGTTTAAGATGGTAAAGCTGTGACCAACCCCTTGGAGCTAATAGTGGCTTTGGGGTAAACTGACCCCAAACCCTGGCTCTGAGAGTTTTCATGAAAACCAATAAGAGTGTTACATATAAACTGACACTTTTATTTTTTAAATTATGAATAGATGTTAAAAATGAGTATGAATATGACAGTCTTGTCATATAGATATGAATGGTTATTTAAGATTTGTTTAAAGAAGGCTTCTTAATAACTCTCAGACTCTACAGGCATAGAGCAAACACTCATTTTCACTGAAGAGAAGGTAAACCTTTGGGCTGTGTTGTGGTTTAAAGCTACTTTCTCTAATTCTAAAAATGTAAGTTGACTGTATTCAAAACTGTAAAGAACTGTTGCTCTAACCACCAGCTACAACTGTTAGTGCAAAAAGCAGTTCAGGAAAAGCAGTACTTTCAGGGCACAGAAAACTAGAAATTAAGGAGAAAGTGTGATTATGTGCCATCTGTAGTCTAACATCCTCAGAAGAGTTCAGCAGGTGATATGTTGTATCATCCATCCATCCATCCATCAGTTACTTTCAAACTCCAGGGAAGCCCAGTTCCATATTATATTTGTTTTTCTTAGAAATTTAATTTCTTTGTTGGCTGCTGATAAATCACCAAAATGCACTGATTTACAGTTCTTATAAGCCTTTTGAAATTAACACAGCTACAGAGTTTGTAAATCAAGAAAGCATTTGCCCCTCTTCCCCATCATGGCACAAGTAATTTCTTGTTCCCCATTTGACAAATGTCTGGAATTCATAATACACCTTATTGTTTCCAGAGCAGTGAGAATTCTCATACTTCCTATGCTGTTTGCAGCATTCACCAATGGCCAGGACTGTATGTGTTACAGTGTAGCTGCTCTTTTAGGGCAGCCAAAGGGAGAAAATTGTGTTACGACCACCTGCTCCAGCATATTTTGTGGAAAATAAGGGTACAAATTGCAGTGTAGCACAGCAATATCCTACTAGCATAAGGTGCTTCTGGTATTGGAAGTCAGTTAGTTGAGGCAAACTCTTCCTAATCCAATGGTCTCGGCAACTCAGAGGAAGGTCTTGTAAAACTACATTGTATATATATCATCCTGAAGTATTCAGCATGGTAAATACGAAGATAAGTGGCATTAAATTACTGGGCAAGCAATCTACCTATTGAGTCCGAAGTTAGTGTTATTATTGTACAGTTCATGTTTTCCTTTGTGATTTGGCTTCCCAGTAATCACAGACCGTTTTTTTCTTAGCTAATTCTTCCTCCTCATACCATGCTTCCTTCTGAACTCTTTGGGATCATTAACAATGTAGATTGATGCAGACAGACTACACTGCAAATGGAAAAGCCTGATTAAGTTATCAAGCGATACTTCTGTTAAGTAAGGATTATCCTCTTGAGCTATTCTGGACCATTTCGTAATAACATACTTTTAAATAGACATGGTCCCAAGTGATAAAATTCAGATTAGGACCCAAAGCTTTTCTTCCTGAAGTTTGTGCCATTCACATCCAGGTTTTCTTCAGGGTCACATTAAGACAACAAAGGACACTAATCACACCAGGAGATGAGGGTCTCACCTTTTATACAACTGTGGCTTTGTCCCTGCTTGAAAGGACTGAAAAGGATCCCTTCTCTGCTACCAGGGAGAACAATGTAGGAGCAGGCATATGTGCAGAAGAAAAGACCTCAGGAGGAGATGGTGAGTCCAATTCCCAGTGGGGGTGCCCAAAACAATTTCCACCATTTCATCTGGAGAAGTGAATGATATTTTTAAACCATATATGAGTTTTTACTATTACATATTCCATATGACTTACTGTGTATTGACTTCCTTTCATTTAGGACACGGTTCAGGCTATTCTCATTCATTAATTCTAACTTCTCCCAGCCAAATTTTCTCAAACGAGTCTAAAAACCTGTAAAGGTACTTAAAAATAAAAACGTATTTTCACAAGAAAAAATCTTATAAAAGAAAAACGTATTCCTTCCATAAGTAATATTCTTGTGGAAGGAACAAATTATAGAATATTAACAGAATAAAGAGACATGCTAAACAGCATTGTTAATTAGTTTGCTTAGTCATACTTGTATATCTTCGGTAGTAGTTAATCGTGTTAGCTTACCTTTACTGTAAAACCATAGCAGTACTTGGAACATCATTATAGATTTTTATTTCAGAAGGGAGCTTCATGTCTTCCAATTGCCTAATGCAAAATAAATTCTAATTAATAATCCTTTTGGAGTAATTATAATTAGCAATACAAATGTGGGGAAACTAATAAATTAGGAAGAAAACTTATATTTTGTGTTTGGATCTGTATGCTAGAATGATTTGCAGTTTTTTCTGCTTACTCCAATAATGGCTGTAATTTAATTATGACAACTTCAAGAAATGCTCCCTTTCCACTCACTGATTCTATTTTTCCTGCAGCTGTCATTGCTCTCTGAGATTTACCCTCAGAGACTGAGTTAAAAAAATAGCTGCAAGAAAGGGAGATTGTTGTTTCACCTTCTGCAATGGATCCTAAAATGAAGAGCCAACTTCAGTTGTTTGGTCTCTGCAAAGATACCCTATGAGCTGGAAAATTTTAGCCTGGAAAACAGAAGGCTGAGGGGAGACCTCATTAATGTATATAAACATCTGAGGGGAGGGTGTCAAGAGGATGGAGCCGGTCTCTTCTCATTTGTGCCCAGCGACAGGACAAGAGGCAATGGGCACAAACTGAAACACAGGAGGTTCCGGCTCAACATGAGGGGGCACTTCTTTGCTGTGAGGGTGACAGAGCACTGGAACAGGTTGCCCAGAGAGGTTGTGGAGTCTCCTTCTCTGGAGATATTCAAAGCCCGCCTGGATGCCATCCTGCGCAACGTGCTCTAGGTGATCCTGCTCGGCAGGGGGGTTGGACTAGATGATCTTCAGAGGTCCCTTCCAACCCTGCCCATTCTNCCACCTCCCTGGTCAGGCCGTTCCAGTGCCTGACCACTTTCTGAGAGAAAAAGTTTTTCCTGATATCTAATCTAAATCTCCCCAGGCGCAACTTGCAGCCACGTGATTCTGTGAGCTGCTCATAACAAACATTACCTCCTCCACCCCTCCTTCCTATGTTTTGATGTGGTGACCTGTACAGTCTAGTAATTCATTCAGTGAACTATACTTCCTAAAAAGACCTGAAAGACAGACAAAGGAGATCATCATTCACTTCAAGGGTCTGGTTCTCAGCACTGGGAGAGGACAAGATCTTTTTCAAAGCCACTGTTCTGGGACATCTTTGCATCCTTCTGCCATTTTCCTTGCCCTCAGGAGTGTCTTAAAAATTCCTTCACTGGAATAGGATAATACAACCTTGAACATTTTGCACTTTTTTTTTTTAAGAGATACAAACCTTTGGGGGGATCTTATTGAAACTGATCTTGTAGGAAGATGGTCATATCTACGCAATGGCTTAGCTAGAAACTGGATGTCAAAAGTGTCTTAATTTAGGTAAATTCACACACACGCACACACACACACAGACACACAAATTAAGTCATTCCTGGGGATCTATCTCAGGGAATGCACAGGCACTGCTCAAAACTAGTAATCTCCAAACAGAAATGGAAAGAATAATCAGGATGAGAATCCTGAGCAGATCACCCAATCATACTTTGTTTCTGTGATAGTCAGTCAGGCTGCTAGCTGCTACCGTGCTACTTGCAGAGCCAGTGCTTCAAACTAGTGGTTTCCCATTACTTCTATGCATGTTCTGCTAAATGCTGAAATTATTTTTTTCCAAATGGTCGATGATTTTTGAATAGTGCATGTGTACTTTGAAAATTCTCTGGTTTACTTTGGAGATCAAAAAGGTAATGAAAGTGGATGTTGGCATTGGCTTATCAGTTGTCATCTGGACAGACCAAATACTGAGTAAGATATAAGGTTTGGATGCCAATTTTGCTGTGCTTGGTCCTAGAGTCAGTATTCAACTGCTGAAAGGAATCTGTACAGAAATACTTAATGACGTCATCCAGGTGACATGACTTGCATTAATAGTACAAAAACATCCAAACACTTTATGTTCTTCTCTCAGAAAAATGTCAGCAGTTAAATACACTCCAAAGGTTCAGCAAACCAGTACCTCCATCCTTTTAAAGGGCTGAATTCTTCCTTTGTGACAATGACTGTTCTCAGCTACTACATCAGCCGGTCTTTGCTGACTGTTTTTTTATCTTAGCCAAGATGATGTCTACACGCAGCTCAGTGCAGGATGGCAAAAGATGTAGGACAGGGCAAGGGGAAGCCAGGGGCACTCAGCATGATTATGTTTGTCATCCTGCTCCTGAGGCTGCAAGCTCGTTTGGCCCTTTAGGCTGCCTCAGAGTTGCTCAACGTGGCACCTAGATGTCCATGTCTTCAAGGACATTTTCAGAACACTGCTAGGTCATCTTAAAAGGGCCAGAGTAGTTCCAGAATCTGTGTATTTAAAGTGAGTTTAAAGATCACTACCATTTTTTTATAGTGTATTTGACAATTCCTAATGCATTTTACTTCCTGACTGCTGAAATATCCTATGTTGTCATCGATGGACTTCTTCAAAAAATTTGTCTTGTGGTTTGTTTCACTGTTTTTAACAGAGGTTTTTTTCAGCATGGCTATTTGCATCTTTAAATGTATTATTTCTGCTGAGACATCAGTTCTGATTAGACTTGGCTTCCTAGCCGAAGGCTCTGAAAAAGCAGTCTTGACTTCCATTGAGGCTGTGATCAGATGTTGTTCTGTCCTACTAGCTACTTCATAGTGTGTCTTTTTGTATATATCAGAAGCTTCTAAATCCCAAAGAACATGATTTTCGTATGTATCTTCTCAGTAAATGCAAAAATAACATGAGCCTAAAGTGTATTCATTTCAGTCATCCTATTATGTTTCCAGACCAGTACTAGAACAGAAAACTAGTAATACTGAATTGGCAGAGTACTATTAATTTGCCTTCTCTCTCCCACAACCCTCATCTATCTACCCTGACTCTGACACTAGATAGGCCATTAAACACTTTTTAAAACCCTAGAGATCCCTTTTTAAGATCAGAATGTCTGCTGCTTTCTTGTCAGTGTGGGATGTTTCTTCTCCAGTCTTTACAGTAGAGCTGGTGGATCTTCACCTGGGAACATCTGAGAGGCTGGGAGGCCTCGCTGGCAAGTTTTAGAGGGCAGAGGCTGCAGGGAGCCCTGTTTGGAGGAGGCCAGGAGCTGTCCTGTGATGGTTGCAGCCAGGTCCAGCCAGTTCCAACACTGAGCAATATGAGCAATCCATCATGACTCAAAGCTGCAGCCAGGCAGGCGAGCCCTTGGGCTTTGGCTTATTTGTTTAAGAAAGAGTGGCAGCTGCCAGGGGCAGGAGACATATAAGGAGATATGTGAAGAAAGGTATTTCAGAAATGAAAGGAGAAACAGAAGAGATATATGGAAGGGGACACGTGGTGGCACAGCTGAAGATGCGCTCTTGGAGGGAGGTGATCCCAGCTGGGGCAGGGGCATCCCTGAGGGACTGCAGCCCCTGGAGGAAGCCCAGAGCAAAGGAAACTGATTAAGAAGCAACAAGCAGCAGATGGAAGCCCTTACTCACACAGCCCCAACTTCCTGCACCTCTCATTGCCTAACCAAAGGAATTGGGAGGGATGAGTTTTGCATGGCAAAAACAAGGGAAATTGGAGCTAGGAAGTGGGGAAGAGAGCTATTTGGCTGAAAATGAATCTGTTTTGCCTGTGACAAAAGTGAACTTTTCAGTCTTATTGGGAAGGAAGAAAAGTTTCCCTTCGCTTAGCACTAATTTTATTTTCATTCATTCCAAAAGCCTTTGTCCACTAACAAGGACTCTGCAAGAGCAAAATCTGAATTCCATTTTTCAAGGAATCCCATCAGAGATATCAGCATCCCTGTGATCCTGTGATCCAAGGTGACATACAGCAGTCAGGGAATCTGGGTCATGGGACAGAAACGGTCATGAGGCACAAAAATCTTTTGGATGATTCAGTTTGGGAAAAAGTTGTTTCATTCAGGAAATCTTGTGAGTTTTTTTTTTTTTTCCCTGTTCTGTGAAAACCAAATAAGTGATTTCAATGGAAAATTAGGTTTTCATAAATTATCCATTTCCAAGTGAGAAATAGTCAGTCTTGCTTGGAAGACTCAGTCCAGACCATTTAGGTAGAATATTAATTAGGGACTTTCCCCAGAGAAGTCCTGTGCGAAACCAGATAGAGTCCTCTTAAAAATAAAGATATGGTGACAAGGAGGGAGACACTGGGATAGAATTAACTGGTCTATGATAGATTTCCTCCCTCCCTTCCAGATGAAAGGATAGAAGGTGTAGAGGGCTGAGAAAACCAAGAGGCTTAAGCTATTCTCTTTCGTAGATGGGCTGATTCTGCTTTTAAACTCAAAGCAAGATGAGAGTTTGGATAAAAAGTTTATTACATCTCAGTACATACAGTATTTGATACAAGCCTGGACTGAATAAAATAAGTCTTTCATAAGCAAGTGGAGCCACTCCACATACTGCTCAGTCTTTATGCTACTCTGCATGCTTTAGGTGGGACACCCTGAAGATAATGTTCTAAAGAAAAGAAGGTTAAAAAGAAAAATTAATGCACCACATATTAGATATGGTGTACTGTAAGAACAGTTTCTCACTACAGTGGCTTAATTTGCTTCTCTCAAAATTTTGAGTTTATAGGCATAGTACTCACAGAGAATACATTTAATTTCTAGTCCAGAGTCTCATGAGGACTTACAGAAAGACTTCCCTTTCAGGAACGTGTCCAGATCTTAAAAATTACTTGAGACCCAGTAACATATGCTAAGCAGCACAGGAGCATCCCAGAGCCGAGTGTTTTCCACTTCCAAATATACCTATGTGAGAGCTTTTGAAAATTTAGTCACTATTTAAGGGAATGAACAGGGTAATCTGGGTTTTCTGCTATAGCTTTTCCAGCTCTCAAACTTCAAATGTTTTGGTAGTGGTAAAATCTGAAAATGAAATGAAATGTCTGAGTAGACATTTCTGCAGACTCTTTGCAATATATTATACCTCAGATACATTATAATGCAGTGTACTATATCCCGTAATGTTCTGCAGTAATTCAATAACTGCAAAATTAACTTCATGAATAAACTGCTTAAAGCCCCTCTGGTCTCATCTAATGTATTCTCAGAACCTAAAAGTACTATCACAAGTGGAGTTTACATTGTAATTTGAGGTCTACTTATTGAAATCTGGCTGTTATAAATAAATCTGTAATTAGAATTGTTTTTGCTTCTCCCTGAATATTTGGTAATATATCCAGGTATTTTTAGAATCAAAGTATATTTGAATATATTTTTGTCTCCTGTTACAAAGCACAAGTACTCCTCACATGATTATGCACCTTCTGCAATGTCAACTTTCTTTTTCTCAGCATCTTCAACATATTGCCATGAAACAGAAATTTATAAACAGCTTTTTAAAAAACTCTGCCTCCAGTTTCTTCTAGATTTGTCTTTCTCATTTGTTCTTGAAAGGCCAGTTTAAACCCAGCCTTCAAGAGGCCACTGAGAGCTGAGTTTTGCTGACCAGACAGAATTCTAGTTACTTAAATCAGAAAAGGAACTTGATAAAGTCATACAAATAATGATCAATAAATATAGCTGGTATCCAGTTCTGTGCTTTCCTAATGTACCCAAGGTAGGGGTACATTAGGTACTTATAAAAATATAAGTAGAATGCATTTAAAATGATGCTTAACTAAGCAAAGGAACTTATTGCTGTTGGATGTTATTAGAGTAAGAAACTTAGTATGATTTCTGAAATGCATTAGCTACTTATTTGACTAAGTGGGCTACTCAGGTTCACTCTGAGAAGAAATAACTGCACAGCTGATCTAATAGCATCGGGTGGGTGCATTTGGTTAGTTGGTTGGCTGGGGTTTTGAAGGTGTCTTTTTTTTTTGCATAGGAGCATCATTAACACTTTACACAGAGGTTTGGGCTGAAATTTGCTGAGTAAACAAAAGCAGTTGAAAACAATTGTAGCAATAAGAGATGGAAGAGTATGAGATTAGTTTCTACTTAACTTTTATGAGTAAAAACAAAAGGTACTCAATTTATGGACAGTAACTCTCTACTGTGATGAATGGCTTTCATGTGATTATAGCTTTTTGAACAGACACACTGTATTGGGTGGGTGTCAAGGTGCTGGCAGTGGGAGGCTGCAGGGACCTCTATGAGGTGAGGCCGGAGCTGCCCTGTGCCAGACGCAGACGGTTCCAGCCGGCTCCAACGGCCCCACCGCAGGGCACGGCCGGGCCCTGCAGGCAAGATGGCGGCGCCTCAGTGAAAGTGTACTTAAGGGAGGGCAAAACACTTCACAGGCAGCGACGAGAAAAGTGAGAAACAGCCTTGTGAACATCAAGGTCAGAAAAGAAGGAGGGGGAGGAGGTGCTCCAGGCACCAGAGCGGAGAGGAGACCTCCCTGCAGACTGTGGAGGAGACCACAGTGGAGCAGGTATTTCCCTGAAGCCCGTGGAGGGGACCATGCTGGAGCTGGTATCTGCACTGCAGCCTGTGGAGGACCCCACGCTGGAGCAGTTGGATATGCTCCAAAGGAGCTACAGCCTGTGGAGAGCTCATACTGAAGCAGGCTTATTCTGAAGGACTGTAGCCCATGGAGAGCATATGCTGGAGCAGGAAGAAAGTGTGAGGAGGAATGAGTGGCAGAGAGGAACTGTTATGGACTGACCGTGACTACCCATTCGCCAGCTCACTGCGCTGCTTGGAGGGAGGCAGAGGAGTCTGGAGTGAAGGAGTGAAGCTGAGCCCAGGAAAGGGGGAATGAAAGGTGTTGTTTCGATTTGTCTTTGTTTCTCACTACCCAAATCTATTTTAATTGGCAATAAATTAAATTAATTTTCCCCAGGTTGAGTCTTTTGCCCACAACAATAATGCCCACAACAGTAACTGTTGAGTGATCTCTCTGTCTTTACCTTGTGCCATGACCTTTCTCATCCTATTTTCTCCCCCTGTCCTGCTGACGAGGAGGAGGGAGTGAGCAGCAGGGTGGGTGTCTGGCAGCCAGTCAAGGTCAACCCACCCACATGCATTGAATTCCTTAGTGGATCAGTTGCTGTGGTAGATTTTTTAAAAGTTTACATTCCACAGTCCTGGATTGCAAGATGGCAGTATTTGGTTGAGCTGTCCTTGAACTCATTCAGAAGAAATGCTCAAATTTTCACTGAGAGGAACTACACAGTAGCTTGGATTGGCTTTCTCACTGCTGTAGGATCTGATTATTTTAGAATATGAGGCCAAGTTCAGAGTCAGTATAGGGAGGTGATGACTCCAGCTTGGCTTATTATTAAATTCTCTTTAAAAGGTTTTGGCATATCTTTAAAATTTTAATAAGCCTGATGATCTAATACAACAGCCTCTGATAAAAGTGCTGGAAGATAATTTTAGGTAAATAAGAAAATGTTACTTCAGCATTTGTAATATTTTCTGTTCTTCTGTAATGTACATTTCCTATAGAATGGTGAGTAATGCTATTAAGTCAATTAGCCAAATAATATTTCATATTTTTTAAATTTATTTCCCATTGGGGATACAATTTGCTTATCCTCATTACTCCTCAGCCTGTAGTACATTTGATTTCTACAGAATTTTAATTTTCTATTACCTCAGGCAGGGGGCTGAAGTCAGTGTTGGGGGAAACTTGCACAGGATCTANAAATTTTTCAGCTGTTTCTCCGGTCACAGCCTCCAAATGGAGCTACAGAGAGGAAGAGAATACAGTAAAGAACATGATGAGATCACAAAATTTAATTCAATTCAGGGACTGTAGCCAAATCTCTCATGCACTTGACTTCTTCAAGTGGGACTTATGCTTAAATTAAGAATATTCTTAATTGCTAATGCTAACATTTCCTTCAGTCCAGGCCTAAGGAACAGAGCAGAAGAACAGCACACAGTGTCAGAGAGAGCTACTGCCTTTTAGTTTACGTGTTTGCTGCAGGAAGGGTGGATTATCAATCCAAAAGGTAACTGGAAAAGTGAAGGGCCAAAATGAGCAAAGAAAGAGGCGCAGACAAAGACATCTTTTACAGGAAAGCAAGGTACATGACAACAAAGACTGCCATTAACAAAGGGAAATGGCTTCTGTTCACAACCAGCTAGTCTTGCTGGAGGATCTCTTGATAGCTTACAAAGACCTATTGTTAGCTTGGTGCTTTTTAAATTAATCCAGTGGTAAATTATTACTGTACAATGAACGAGCTGTGGTCAGGCATTTTGCTATAGCCACATAGCTCTTGCTTTCAACATGTTAATTTACTAGACACTGTCTGTGAAACTAACTCTGGAATTAAAAGTAAAGCAGAAGTAACATGTGGAGCTGTGTATTTACTGTTTTATAACTAATTTTAAAGTGTCTCTTCATTTCAGCAGATGTCTTGTATATTTAGAAAAGTTACATATTAATATAATTTCTTAAATAAAAATTGCTTATTAGGTTAACAAACATGAGATGTCCTTTTATAAAATGTCATAAACTTATTGAAATAAATACTTTACGTTGTGCTTATTGAAGCTTGACAAATGGAGAATGTTAGAGAGAGCAAGCAACAGAAACAAGAGCCCCGATATTTGTTCTTAACTGTACAAGCTGCAAAAAATGGATGGAGAATGCCCCCACTAGGCCTTTGGTATGGGGATACAGGATATAAACTTCCTTGACAGAACAGGAATCTCAGACTATGGTGGGATTCAGTTCACCCTAATATATGTCTGTGTTAGGAGTAAGTGTCAAAACAGCCATTATAATGAGTGGATATTAAGAGCTTTATGCAGTAGCCCACCCCTGAGCATCATTTGCATATGACCTGACTCTACAGGTATGCTCTCTGGCCTCCCATAGATCTTGTCACGTATCTGTTAGTATTTAGGTGCTACTTTCTTTATGGCATCTCAAATGGCATTAAGTTGCTTGTGTGCAGGAAATCAAATTGAGGCCCTAGTAAGTACAGTCAGTTAAGTGACCAAAGCAGGTGACCAAACACACATCTGCATTAGGATAACATGAATAACTTTCTACTCCATTGACTATAATGGGATCTTTGCAGTTTTTTAATGTAAATATCCGCTATACAGCTATCTAGGTTCAGAGAAGCTGAATCCCAAGTTGGGTGTCTTGTGTTTGAGTGGTTGATATCCCCATCTCTGGCTAGCTGTTGAGGACAAGCTTCTACTGCTCTGTCATATGCTGAGTCTGAGTGGTAGTGTTCACAGACAAGATCTCCAGGATTCTGCTGTGTGCAGTGGGAAAGGGGAATGTTTTATTTGCTGAGCCTCATAGAATGGGTTATGGCTGTCCATGCTCAACTGCATTGAAGTGTTGTTGGAACATCCAGGGAGAAAGTAAAAAGTTCTTGGAGAGAGCATTCTTAAAAACTCAGTTGTTGTCAAATTTTGTGTGTCACCAGACTGAAGAAGAATGTAATTTTTAAGCAATCACTTACACTTGCATGCCAAAACTGTATTTACATTATGCATTAGATGACCATTTTCTTTTCTGAATCTGGAGTTTGTGTACACAAGATTTACTGTCACTGTTGTAGAGTGGTAGGAGACCATCACTGTATCCAAGAAGGGAGGCAATCACTACCACACTAGAACACAATGAGGTAGTGTCTCCAATAACATACATATAGTAATATTTTGGTGGACACTGCAGAAAGCAATTACAGTAGATGCAGTTAGGTTAGAGAATGACTTTATCTTTAATTGCACTTTGAAGCAAACACTCAAAAAATAGAGGGAAATCTTCTGTTAGAATTTGCTGTATGACTGTTAATTAAGGGGAAGAAAACTCATTTCTTTGAGCAGTAAAGATTCTTGTGATGGAAACAAATATTTTAAGTGAATAAAAGTGTGAAATTAAGCAGAAGATGTATTTCAGCTTATCTTTTCTTTCAGTTTTTAGCCCAAAGTGTCTGCAGATCCTTTTATTTTTTGTTTCTTTGGTTGGTTGGTTGATTGGTTTTGCCACATGCCAATAGAGTGAATTTTCTTGTCAAACTGATTTAGGTTTGTAGTAAATATGTATATATGTTTTGCTATTCTGTCAGAGTTTACAATGACAGAACGTATCCACAGGAACTACTTTGTGTAGAATTGCTCCTATGGAAAAGTGAAAATATAAAATGATGAAAGTGGATTTTCTTTACATGAGTTTAGCTGGGGAGTTTCTTATGAAGGTGATACACCTTTGCTTGGGTGAGATTAGAATTAGCCCAGTTAGAATCAAATGGGACACTTCATGAGGTGAGTATTTCTAACGCTTTGGACTTACTTTTTGCCTGAGCAATTGATTGTGCTGACTACATTGGAGGAGGTTTAAAGAGTTCCTTAAGTTTCTCAAACGGAAAAAAGGAACTGTATATATTCATTAATATAGTTATTATTGAAAAAAAAAGAAATATGATAGCAGTTGCCACAAGATGTCACAAAAATACCAATTGTTTCTATCCTGCAGACATCTTCAGTATCATTCGTTACCAATATGACTTGAGCAATGTGTCAAAGTCTTGTCTGGGAAGAAAGCAAAGTAAAATTTCTGATTTGTTTTTCCCACTTTCAGAGCCACTAGAAATGTATTGGATATCCTCTGAATATATTTCACTTCATTTATTCCAAAGGCAGCACTTCAGGATAAATGTTCCTCAGTGAAGGATGCCATTGTCACAGCCTTTTGGGAAAAGTCCACACTAAATGCCAAGTTCTCTCATTTTTAGAGTCTACAATATAGAGATTTGATCACAAGCAATGCTTCTTTGTCATCATTGTTTGCATGAACAATTCCGTATTTTCATTTCGGACTGATATCAATATAAGAACATCTAGTCCACGTGTGTTGTTTTGGTTCTCTTCTTCAGTAAGTCAAAATATTTTCCAAGTATGTCATTATCATTTATGTAATGTTGGAAAGAAAAAATACACTATGGAGAAGATAAATTACTTATTCAAGGTTATAGAGAATGTCCTTTGAAACAGTGGAGTTAGACTCAGACTTCCTAATTCTCTTTCTCCCTCCCTATTAGAAACCCTGTAGACATATATGTGTTTTCCTGTTTTCCTCATGGCTCCCTATTGGGGTTTTGTTTCTGATAATGGCAGACTGCTAACTTTCAAAGCTTATGAAAAATATGCGAACACAGGAAGTGTTACAGAAAGATAAAATACACCTCTTCCCAATCTGTTTGCCCTGTCTAGGTTTCTCTTAATCCTACCTTTATTTTTATCAGCATTCCCATGGTGCCTAGTATCTTGGAACCATTTCAGTGTAAATTTTGGCACAGTGTTGCAGAATCTGTGACATTGTTATCTGTACTAATGGGGAAGATAGCTGTTGTTTACGTCCAGGATCCAATGTCTTTTCAATCCAATGTTTTCCCAACAAACAGGATACTATTGCCTTTCTTGAGTTCTTGCTATAAGAGAATTTTTGGTTGGTTTAATTTTTTAATAAAACCATGTACAAACCATATCCTTCTTCCAATGAACTGGACAACAGAGAAAGAAAAATTCAATGGAGAAGCTGCTAAAGACGTTAGAGATGAAAAAAAGCAACAGAAATAACATTCTTCTGTATGTGAAGTGCACATTGTACACAGCCTGGCAGACTACTCAAAGAATAGTAAAGATAGAAAAGTATCTGTACTCAATTAATTCACATAAGTCTTCCAAAAAGAAATTGTTAGATTCTGTAGGTTAAACTAAACAAATGACCAGTTGCTCGTCTATATAATGATCTGCAGAACAATCCTACTGGTATAAATCAGTTGGTCATTTCCTTGCAGCTTTTCTTCAGGGGAAAAATGTCAGTGTCCTCATTTTTGTAAACAGAAATATATGTAACAAACTCTGTTTGTATGTAGGGGAGGAAAAAACAATAGGAAGACTGGAACCTATGTTCAACCTTGAACCTCTGTCCTAGACATGCCAAAAATCTCAGAGATCATTTTCATCCATAGTAAATGATGGTTGTGGTTTAACCACAGCTGGCAGCTAAGACACACAGCTGCTCATGTATTCCCCCACAGCATGATGTGGAAGAGAATCAGAAGGGCAAAGGTAAGAAGACTTATAGGTTGAGATAAAGACAGCTTAGCTGATGAAGCAAAAGCTGGGCATACAAGCAAAGCAAGGTAAGGACTTCATTCACTACTTTCTGTCTGCAGGCAGATGTTTAGCTGTTCCCAGGAAAGCTGTTTCTATCACCCGTAATGGTTTCTTGTGAAGACAAACACCGTAACTCCAAAAGGCCCCTTTTCCTCCTTCTTTCCCCCAGTTTTTATTACTGAGCATGACGTCATACGGTATGGAATATCCCTTTGGCCAGTCTGGGTCAGCTGTCCTGGCTGTGTCCCAGCTCCTTGTGCACCCCCAGCCTCCTCACTGGCAGGGCAGCGTAAGAAGCTGAAAAGACCTTGGCACTATGTAAGCACTGCTCTGCAATGACTAAAACATCAGCGTGTTATCAACATTATTTTCATCAAAAATCCAAAACACAGCACCATAAGCTCCACATGAGGCTGCTATGAAGAAAAATAACTTTATCCCAGCCAAAACCAGCACAATGACTTATTCTCTTTTTCTGCTTATGAATTCTGCAAGTGGCATATAGTGCCTTCATACTTGTTCATTCACACTGCATTCTTTTTATTAACAGTGTGTTTTTAGTGACTTATGCTTAGGCTAGTAATCGGGGCGGGGAGGGGGAAAGCAGGGAAGGGAGAAGTTCACTGCCGCTATTTGGAATCTGAGTTGAGGTATTTGAACTGAGCTATTTAGTTTTGACTATAAGTGCTGTGTGTTTCTGTTCGTTGTTCATTATCTACATTCAGAAATTTCCTTCTCTGTTATATTACCCAAACCTACTGTTCAAACGGATATTCCTGCCATGAAACAAATTTGCTGGTATATACAGAGAAACACTCATGACAGGAGAACAAAAGCAACCACAGTGAGTTTTGGTTCCCATAATACATGTCTAGTGACAAGCATTATTATTTCTAATATGGCCTATTTCAGAAGGCATAACATGAAACATGAACATGAAGACTTCCTGAACACACTTATAAACACCTGGAAGGAGTTGTGCATACATGTGAAACTGATGAAAGATTACTTGGGCCCCTGTTCTCGTTCCATCATAGCTACACTTGATTTTAATGAGAGCAAGGTTTGACTATGAATTTTGTCTTGGCAGAGTAGCTCCTTCCCTAAGAGTCCAAACCTAGACATTCAGCTGTGTCAACATGCTCTTGTGCTTTCTCTGTCTCTGCAACAGTTTCTGGAGTATAAGGAAGGATTCTGAATGCACAGATAGTTTTGTAGTTAGAGTTTGATGTTTCAGTGTCTCACGACATTAAGAGAATCTTTGACATATTATTAGAACTTCACAATTTTCAGTAACAAATTATTTCTGTGATTTGTACATAGTAGTTGATTACTATGGCTATTTTTTCCTTTGCTTTACTCATGTTCAGTTTTACCTTCCATTCTTACTGCAACTGTATCCAGGCCTGGCCATTTTTCCATAGATTTATACAGCATTTGAGTCAAAAGCGCTTGTGTTCACTGAAGCCTCCACATACTTCCACATTCTAAATGATCAGTATGATAATGTCAATCCATAAATTGAAGATATAAGGAAACTTGCAGAGGAATGCTATGAATGGATATTGGATTTCTCTTCAAAACACAAGTTTCTTGTACATTTCCTCCTCTCCTGCTTGTCCCTGATTCCTGTCTTTTTTTTTTTTCCCATCTTTCTCAAGGCAGGTTGAAGAGATTACTGAAGAGATGGGACCTTACACTTATACTGGGACCTGATTCTTGTTTACCTTAATGGCTCATGCTGCTATTCTTCTGAGGAAAGAAATGTTTTGTCAGGGGTAAACCTATTGCACCCTCATGTTGTCACCCTTTTTACTCAGTTGGATGGTTTAGAGGAGCCTCAGAGAAATGAGATCACAACTCGTTATTTTTCCAGAATGTTCACCAGCACAGTATGAAGTCTAATGAATAATATACACTATAACTGTCAAAATAACTGAACAAAGGACGCTGAAGTTTTTTAATGCATTTTTTTTCACATGCCAGTTTGCAACTTTCAGAAGTTTACAATGGATTTTTCAACCATTAAGGCCAATTAGTGAGTTTCTACTGTAAGTAACTGTATTAAATAGAAGGGTCAACATGATGTAATGTTGTGCTCTCATTCATACACAGGTTGAAGTATAGTCTAACCATTCATGACATCAGTGGGACTTTGGAAGAGTTATATCCTGGAATTAGCTCACTTTTATCCGTTTTCTTCCATTTTGTGATAGAACTGCTGTGTTGTTTTCTTCAAAAGGTTTTCAGAATTTGTATCATCAGAAGCATTTTGATTGTAGCAGATGGCTATTGTGCTGTCAGAGAGTGAACAGAAGCTACATTTCTCTGAGATGTTTCACTTCTGCTTTTAAAAAATATGTAAATACATGGTCTGTAGGAAGCTGAGATACTTTCCCCAAAAAGCTTAGAATCAATTTAGTGTTAACAAGTTACTGTACTGACAAGTAGTGGTAGAGATGACCTAAGATGTCAGGTGTATGTCCTTTCAAAACCAGTCTTTGTATATTCTCACTATCTTTGAATACTCCTCTCTTGTTTGAAGTGAAAAATACTTTAGATGCTGTATATCACTTTCGAGCTGCGGATCAAGTGGCTTGTGATCCAGGAAGCTGGAAGAAGCGGTGCCTCTGTTTTTGTGCTCACTATCATTGGCAAGAATTATGCCAGCTGCGTTACGTGACACTCTGCAAACACACCTTTGCCCAAGCTGTCAGCCAGCTGCAACTGTTTTATTCCAAACCTCAGTGTGCTGTCACTACCAAGAGCGTTACATATATTAAAATGGCTCCTGTCACTGCACTGTTACTATTGCCCACTAATATATGCTGTAAAAGGCATGTATTTATTTGCAACAATTTCCTGTAGGTACGGAGGAAATCAAATGGACTGCATTCATCTGAAGTAATTTTCTCTGGGTTGGAAAAATCTGATAGTAAACACTAAAATGATTTCCATGCTGCATTAACATATAAGCATACAGATGGGGGCATTTATCACTGTTGAAATGCTGGTCCTTTGTGCCTACCTTACGTTATTAGAAGAAAAATGTATGTATATATGTAGCTACATCATGAAGGCAAGCTGTGAGGTTTTTCTGTGTTTGACTGGACAGGTATTCTGGAAGGATGATATAGCTATTACATGTTAACTGTATTGTGATGCCACTCGTTAGCCTGATGGTGCTCAAGCAAATTGCTTTGAGCCGTAAAAAAAAACAAGACCGACAACAACAGTTAAATTCATAAAAACTGAAGTCCTGAAAAGCCTCCAAGGTAAACTTGTGCAAGTTTTAATGCAAGAGAAGAACAAGCAAAATGGAGGCAGTAACAGGTCTGTGTTGCAGATTACATAAATATGACATTTACAAAGAAAAACCTTGTATTACATTGGCAGTTTTGGTGTTTAAGTATGTGTGCAGTAGAAAGATACATGGTTTATTATGGAATTAAACTATGTAATATAAAAGGTTGTTTATGTGGAAAAAGTGAGATTCTTCATATTAAAGTCTGTTGGTTTCTATGCTCAAGGTGACAGAGTAACTGGAAGAAATTTGTTTTACCTTCTAACATCTTGGAACACATCCAGTCAGGCTTCTGTGGGGAAAACTACTAAAGTTATAGGTAGACCTTCTGGTATAGGAGAAGAANNNNTCTCTCTCTCTCTCTCCCTCCCTCCCCTTCCCTCCTTTTCTCTTTCTTTTACAGTAATTATGTATATACCAACAGAAGTAAGATTTTCCTTAAGCAAGGCTGAGTTTATAGCTGATAATTAATACAAGTAGTTGTTCTTGTGGTTCCCAACAAGAGATATAATCCAATGTTGTTTCCTGCTGCACCACAGAACAGGGTTCAGATCACCTGGCTTTCAATACCAAAAACATTAATTTTTGAAGTCTAAGCCAGTCGTCCAGACTCTCTTTATGATCAGTGGTGAAAGACAATCACATCCAGGGCAATCCAGCTTTCATATAAT
>VXAL01000641.1:33563-67243 GCA_013399475.1 Chauna torquata | reverse complement strand
TCTCTCTCTCTCTCTCCCTCCCTCCCCTTCCCTCCTTTTCTCTTTCTTTTACAGTAATTATGTATATACCAACAGAAGTAAGATTTTCCTTAAGCAAGGCTGAGTTTATAGCTGATAATTAATACAAGTAGTTGTTCTTGTGGTTCCCAACAAGAGATATAATCCAATGTTGTTTCCTGCTGCACCACAGAACAGGGTTCAGATCACCTGGCTTTCAATACCAAAAACATTAATTTTTGAAGTCTAAGCCAGTCGTCCAGACTCTCTTTATGATCAGTGGTGAAAGACAATCACATCCAGGGCAATCCAGCTTTCATATAATGCTATTCTAGGATGAGATGAAACAACCTGTGAAGGTACCAGTGTATCTTCAGGGCCTGTACGCTAAGAATTTATGTGGCTCTGTGTTCAAGGTAGATTTAAGATGGTTAAATATAAGAGGTACAAACCCATACTCTTATTCATTCTACTTCCAGATCACACAAATGAATATTATCACACAAATGTATATATGGAAGTACTACTTAAGCTATTTGTATCACAAGATTTTGAACACATGTTCTGAAAGGTGAGACTGTATTTTTTTAATTTAAGCAAAAACATCTGTTCACTTTCATTTAATTATAAATTAAATTATCGTACTATTAGAACAGTGCAGATGCCTTTAACTTAATTTATGAAACCAGCATTCTTTGTATTCTTTTAGTACTGAAGCTGTTTAAAAGTGTTTTGTTACATTTTCAACTGAAATGGAGAGGAGCATAACCCAAAATGCCAGAAGAATAGAAAGTTAACATTTAGAGGAAGACATGTCTGCTCTGTATTGCATTATTGGTATATATTTTTCAATACATCCGTCTGCAAGAAATAAGAGGGCAGTGACACACACTGTGGGAGGTTTTTAGTACATATATTCTTTTATGATTTTATTACAGGTATGGGTGATACTAGTTACACCACTTTGTGGTTCATTACTGCATCTGCATTTCCAGCCCTATGTGCCTAATAGAGCCTAATGCGAGTTAAAGAAGGTAAGTGACCGGTCTACTAATTGAGCCTCCCAGCTGAGCAGGGCTGTCAGACTGCCTTGTCCCTCTAACCTGCCGCATTTGAGGGATTTGGAAGTTACAGCTCTTATGCATGGGGGTTCCAGAGACTACCGTGGGTATTTTGAAAAAAATCTCCCTGTCTGCCTCTTGAGATGGTTGATTCCTGCTTTGCCTTACCTTGTGGAGGAAAAAGGCTTCCACTGACTACAGAGGTAGGTTGGTGGTCCTAAACTAAACTTCGCTATTGTTAGTGCTTTCCTGTATGTGTCCTGTTGTGGTACAAGTAACACATTTATCCAGAGGAAACTGTGGGTAGAATCTAATTCTGAGTAAGTACAGATGTGTGCCCCAAGAAGATGCAAACTGAAATAATTAAAGTTTAAAAAACAACATCTTACAGCCATGGCTGTGAAGTAATTCTATTTCTGGCACAGCTTAATGCTTTAATCTGTGCTAGTGTTGGTCTTCAGAGTAATGTATACAGCATGGACTGGGGAGTAAAAA
Organism: Chauna torquata; assembly: GCA_013399475.1. Lineage (NCBI taxonomy): Eukaryota > Metazoa > Chordata > Aves > Anseriformes > Anhimidae > Chauna > Chauna torquata. Next base: position 65,690 of record VXAL01000641.1, on the reverse strand, counting down.
ATACCAAAAATATCAAGAGTGTGACATAGGCCACTTTTAAATGAATAAGCACCTATTTTTGTATGGGAGTATCAGTGCACGAGCAGTTAGAGTGAAACCCAAAGGAATGCAGGGTGAAGATAAGCATTGTTACCTCACTCAGACTGGGAATATATTTATTAAAGTATGTTATAAGTATTTCTATTTTAAACATCTGTACTGGTCAAAGATGTAACCAAGCACTGAAACATGGAAGCGTGTAAAAGGTGGAATGGCTTTTGTATTGTTCATCCCAAGCAGTTTGCACATCTGCAGAGTAACTGAAGGCAGAGAGTACACAAAGACTGTCATTTAGCCCTTTAGCACCAGAGTTCATTATTCCACAGGAAACCTTCACTCTGTGAAAGCTAAGTTTGAGGAAAACGGAAAAGATCAGAGAAGGGGCTCACTGGGGCTTTGCTAAAGACCAGGGTCAACAAATCTTCAGTACAAGCCTCAAGAACCTTGTAGAAACTTCAAAGCCCAAAGCAGCATTGCTTTACTGTATGTTCACGCGCAGCCTTTCACAAGTATGATTCAGTCAATATGCCAATTACTAATATAGGCATGGGTGGCCTTCATGTAACACTAGCTGCTGTTGTTCCACAGTTGTTCCATTCGGTCTGTGTTGCATTGGTACCTCATGTCTTTCTCATACAGCAGACCTTCCTCCACTTTTTCTGGCACACATGCCATTCATCTGTTCCAAGGGGCTGCCCGTATGCTTCTGATATCATAAAACATCTAACGTCTGAAATGAGGCAGCAGAAACTCAAGATGGGCAGCACTAAAGGTTGAAGCTGGTCCTTAGCTGGCATATTAGGTATAGTTTCACCAAAACCAGCTGGCAGTTATTAGTTCTGCTCCCTACCTAGTGTCCTGCCACAGTGGGAAGCTTATTTTCTTGATTTTGAGTATGCCACTATATTCTGCCAGTGGAGGGTTTGGATTTTCTTGAGAAGGCATATCTAAAGTATATCTCTTCTAATTAACATCTTGCAACTGATCACTTTTCACGATTCATGTTTTCCTTCAATTACTCATTTGTTTTTTTTGTCCAAAAACCAACAAATCAGTGATCAAATCCAGAGGAATCGGACAGATTGCTGAAACTGTGGTGTTCTCCTGCAAACTCACCTAGGCAGAGAGTAAAATCAAGCTACTTGGAGGGGTCAAGTCCTTTCCTTTTGTGGCTCAAGTATAATTCCTAAAAGAGAAGGAAAAAATCCTGGCTGTTGCTTACTGTTTCCAGCACACAGATTCTGCTTCTCTTTACTAGACTATGCAGTGGAAGCACATGTCAGCATGGGTATTCTTAGTGGCTGCCATTCATTAGCAAAATCTTCTGACAGTAGACACAGGATTCTTGTGGTCTTTGAACTCTGAGTTTCTTAACAGGCCAGTATCTTCAGGGAAAACTAGCATATGAAAGCATCAGTAAGACAAGTACAGAGTTCAGGACTGCAGAGCAATGCAGATGTTGCAGACAACAGAACATCTAGTTCAAGTGAGCACAGAGGTAGGATTCAGGGCACGGATTCTATCTTTCTCAGTTTGACTGGGACACAGGCTGAACTTCCAGCTCCAGGAGACTCAAGAGTACATCTGGATCTCACTCTAGTTCTTCAAAAATACGTTTTGTTCCTTGTGGCCAAGGGGGAATGCTGTGAAAATGGGCCGTAAGTTTGATCAGTGTTAACCACAGCCAACAAAAATCATAGTTCTGATAACTAAAATTATCTCTGTTCATTTTAACTCTGCTTAATGCTTATCTAAGGGAATTCAGGATTGCCACCTCAGGCTGCAGTCTGGTTTGTTACTCCCACGTCATTAAATCTTCACTAAAGTAGTAGTGTCTAACAGATGCTGATCTCTTAATTTCTGGCCAGGTTTCTGAAAAGAGTTTTCTTTCCTTAGAAACTCCCACATATAGAGTCAAGAAAAACATATTGAGAGGGAGAAACATTTCTTCTTCCAAAAGAAAAAAATATATATATAAGATCCTACAGTCAGCGTAGCAGAAAGCTGTTACATGTAATGCATGTAACTTCCCTCTCACCTCAAGGATGGAAGTGTGCTTAGTGCCCCAAATATATTAATCCAAATCATTTTTTTTCATGCCACGGGTTGAGACTTTTGGCTGTGGTAAGGTTTGTGAAATTTAGAATTGTCCCTGAACTGTAAACATTGCACATATTTGCTTTCAAAAAATTAGTGGAAATGCTTATGAACATTTTTGTATCCATTTAATGAGGACCAAAAATGCCACTTGTCAGAAGTAGCACATTATGAGTAGCACATTGGCCTCAGTCTTTATTGTTGGACCATTCAGTTTAATAACAATTCTCAAGCTGACCTAATTTGATGATGATCCCCTTGACGTGGGACACATTGGTCTTAATTTTAGATATCTAGCGGTTCAATGTCGAAGTCTGAACTAGTCACCCTAAGCATCCTAGCAGAGAAATAGATGCCTCCAGAGGGTGATTCATCTGGCCTATTTTAGGATAAAATGAATCACTACCTAGAGATACCTGTTTTTCTCTTCTTTATTACAAAGGGATCCTGCAATTACTGGCGTTAGACCTAAGTGTCAGACTTCTAAATGCTTCAAATAGGAATGTAAACTCTGTCTTGGATATCACCATGATTAGTGAAATATAGTAACTGAGAGAAAATGGAAGTAATAAAGAAGATATAAATGGATAAACTCGTTTTCTTATTAGCAAATAATGGAAACACCTTAAGTTTGAAAATTTAAAAACTTAAGGTAAACTCGATCCCTTTTTACAAAGACTCATTTTCAGTGACTTCAACAAGTTAATGGGAGTTACCAATCTCTGCTCCAACAGGGCCATTAACAAGTCACTTTTTTATTGGTTATTGTTTGCACAAAGGCGATTAGGCTTCTTTAAAAAAAATTTAAAGAGTTTCTGGTGCTTACCTAAATATAGCCAGCCATAAATTTCCACTCATGGAATTAAAGTACTGATTTGACATTCTGCAAAACTGTGGTGGCAGAAAGTTCCAGATGTGAATAATCAAAACATTTCTGGTGAGCTGATGTTAGAGGGAATAGATCAGTCACTGACACATGAAGAAGTTTTACTAATCAAAGATGTTTTTAGACCCTTTGCTCTCTGCTGGATGCTTCCATCCCTTTACCCACTCTAAATGCTAATAAACTGTTTATGCCATTGAGCTTCATAGTGCAAAGTTTTCTGATGGGCAGAGGGAAAGAAAGGGATGATCACTTTTTTCCAGCTTTCTTTTTCAGACTGATTTTTGGCTGTACTAACCTGGCAAGATCAACAACACTAGGTCTTGAATGTCCAACTCCAGCTTATAAAGGTTAGAATGTCTCCTCACTTCCTAGGTTTATCAAATAGCTGTCAGGATCAGATACTGAAAAGTAAGATTATGTATTGGTTCAGCTTTCAGAAATGTTTGGATTCTGAGTAAAAACTCACTGAAATCAATGGAGGAAGATCCAGCAACAGCAATGGGCTCTCTATTATAGTATTTAACCTGTGTTCTATATCTCCATTCTTTAAAGCAAGAACTTGAGTGTTATGAGCACTACCTGGATTTGCTTTTATTCATTTTGATGATTTGGTACATTACTTTCAAACAATGTGTTATATACAAAGTAAATTAGATGAACATCTTTTAAGTTTCTCCAATTACAATAATTTGAAGCACTTCATTTGTTTTCCATACTTTTGATATCCTCTCAGTGACTGATGAGAAAGATGAAGCTAACAGTTAGCAGCCTATTGGCCATAGACTATCAACTAATGATTCACACGTGGTATTTTAAGAAATTCTCTTCTATGCTAGTACAGTTTCCAAAGTTCATATACAGATAGTGTGGATTTGTATTTTGCTGAATGATGCCAGCTTTCCGGTGCTATACCCTGTCACCAGACAGCTCCATTCAGCTAGGATATTTAAGGAAGATAGGAAACACTGACAAGAATTTTACTGCAGTGTTTTTATATATACTTTTATCACTCTTCTTTCAGTGCCTTACAGTACAATATCAAATTACCTTTCAGTGTCTTACAGTACAACAATAAAGAAGGAGTAAAGGAGTAGAGTATTTTTAATATCTTCTTCATGTCAATTTTCTAGTCTGTAGAACAAAACTAAATTATCAATAAAGTTAGTGGCCTAAAGAATGTTTATGCAGCATTTTGAAGAGTCAAAACACTCTTTCAAGATATAGGCATTTTTAACAAAAGATGTGAACATTTGCAATGTTATGGTGATCCTCTGAATTTGATATAATGCAGAAAAAGACATGACCTGACATATAAAAATCTGGACCTGTTCTGAATATGAAAACCTTGGAAGGTCCTCAGGTAGGGCAGGTATTTTTCTGTTTACGGTGTTGCAGACTGAGGTCCTTTATTTTTCTCACAAGAGTTAAGCTGAAATAAGCAGTAGATTTCAGTTATAAGCTAAGCTTTTCCTCTGGTCCCAGAATGACATCTGATTGCCCATGATGGCCAAACATAAATAATTTCACTTTTTTCTCCCCTCATTCCCTAGAGAAATGTTTGTCATTGGGCTGGTTGATTATCTCTTTTGCTTTTTGCACTTACAGGGCTCTGTATCTTGGTAACAGTGCCTCACACCTGCACTGTTGAATCTCAGCTCATACGGAGTTACAAACATGCCAGTTTGACATGATCATTCAATAACCACACTTTCAGACTCTCACGAAAGCAGGAATATAGCTTAGTCATAGAATAAAACTATGCCAATAGGTTACATTTCTACAGATATGCAAGCCTGAAGGATGGTCTTGTTACACCACCTCTGTGCCTGATCCCTGTGCTGGGGGCTTCTGTTCATAAATCTTCAGAATTCATCCTGACTATTAGGAAACAGTTCTTTTTTCTTTCTTTCTTTCTTTCTCTTTCTTTTTCTCTCTTTCTCACTCTCTCTCTCTTTCTTTCTTTCTTTGTTTTTTTCTTTCTTTCCTTTTCTTTCTTTTCTTTTCTTTCTTTTTCTTTTTTTCTTTTTTTTACAATCCCAGTATGATTTTAACAAAATATATTTATTTTAGTGGTGGATGAAAAGAATTTGTGTTTTTTATGTTGTTATTGTTTCTTTGAGGTCCTTGCAGTGGGCATCTAGAAACATCTATATTCCTGGAAGGTCATTATGTGTGACACTTCCTGGGAAAAATAATTCAGTGGAAATTAAAGAAGTATTGGTCCACTGCTCCCTTCCTTGACCAAAGATTGCTACAGAATTTAATAGGTGATGCTTCCTGGTGATCATATTTTGTTAAATATTTTTTATCATTAAGTTTTACGAACATTTCAAGAGAAAAAACACAAAAAAACACAACTATCCATTGCATTTGTAGGAAGTTAACAGTCACTCCTATACACCTTTATTGAGCATTTCAGGTACCCTACTAGCTTCAGCTGTCTAACATGCAGCTGGTTGAACTGCTCCATAAGGGCTGCCTGATCAATCCTGAGGATGACGTAAAAAGGAAGGAAGAGCAGTCTCCCAAGATAAACTACAGAGATGAGAAGCTCAATGCAGTGAGACCCAAGGGAGGTACCCATTCTCTGATGTGTCCTATGCCTTTTCTAAGTGCTTTTCTAGCTCACTGGTACATCGACAGTGTCTGAAATGTACTGCACCTCTCTCCCACAGAAAGCACCATCAGTGCCTATCAGCAGTCATGTGGCTACCAACATATATTGCTTTGTGCTAGGTACGATGTAAGGCTATCCTTAAAAGCTTCCTAAAGCTATCACACTTCCCTTTGTCTAGCTCTACGTCCCTATATAGTGTCTGCTTCCTTACGCCTCTTAGAGACTACTGGTGGCAGCAGGGTGACTGTGGGGTGTGATAAAGGACTGGCATTTTCATAAGCAGCCTTTTAGCTCTGATTACTGTGGGGTGCTCTTTCAGCCACAAAGCAAAAGCAAAGGCCCAGTTGCACCGTTTAACTCTGATGGAGACCTTTATGCTGTAGCTGTGGCAGCAAAGGACAGAAGCGGCTATTTTTGTGTTAGAATTGATCCAGCTGCAGCAGCTGTGCTGTGACACACCAACTCTTGCATCCAACTGCCCCACCCCTCCTTTCCTCATTTATGCACGTAAGGGTTTGTTAGCATTGTCAGCTATATCTTCCTTTTTTTCCCCCTTCCCTCCCCCCTTTAACTCCTTGGGCAGCTCAGCTGAGCTTCATCCTCCGTGGTGTCACCTGCTGCATGCTGATAGTGACAGGAGCAGATACCACTGCAGGCACTGACATCCCTCTGTGTCAGGTGGAATCGAGTAATCAGTGCACACAGCTCTGTGCAGTGCAGCCATCTAATTGTTTACCTTCCAATTTTTCCTGCCCCGGGGAGAAAATGCTCCGAAGAACAGCCCATCAACTGAAGCCCTCAAGACCTGGAAACTTGCCATACGCATCCGACCTGACTGCTGGTCCAGGGGCTGAGGCGTAGTTGCTGAGAGAAGCAGGTTCTACATGTCTGAGCTCTTAATCTCTGTTCCCTTTGTTTGCTAGTTAGTGGTTGTTCTTTGGCATTGCCCTCCTGAAGTGCAGTGCTTAAGCCAGAATGGCTGACGTTATGACCAGCAACAACAACACTTGGCAATAATCCTTTGCATTTCTACTCCATCTATGGAGTTCAAATGCCTTCAGAAAAATAGGCAATGTCAGTATCCTCATTGTACAGGTCAGACAGCTGCAAAACAGACTAGATAATAACTTTGCGTCTCCCTTCTGTTCACTGAAGCAGGAAAGTAAGGATGAGACAGTGTGTGTGAGAGAGAGGAGGGAAGGAAGAAAGAGAAGAAGGAGAGAAAAGGGGGACAAAAGAAGAAAAAAGAAGGAGGGAGGGAGGGAAAGATGGACGGATGAAGCTCAGGCTTATCATTAAGGCCTCAATCTCAGGTGAAAGTAATGCCATGATACTGAGCCCAGTGAATCAAGTTTTAAATGGAAGCAATACAATTAATGCTGATCCACACGGATTGATGGTAAGGAACTGTTGTCAAACTAAACTGATATGTACTTTTTTTTATGAAGTTAGAATTTGTGCTGATAAAGGTAATTATATTTACATTGGCTTCTGTGAGGCATTTGACTTGATGGTATACAACCTTATAATTAAAAATGAAAACAACAGAAAATCAACACAACGGGTGTTAAGTAAAGCAACTGCTATCTAATTGATTATTCAAAACATGAGAAGTCATCACTAAGCAAGTGTCATACGGAAGATCTTGAGTGGATCTGTTCTCGGGCTTTACAGTACCTTTTATCAGTACAGCAATATTATGAGTGTTCTGAAATGAACATTAAACCCCTTGTGGTTACACCTGTAGCTGATCTGAAGATTAGGGAGCAACTAATAACAAAAGAGAGGGATAAATGAGACTGGGCTATCTTAATTCACTGGTAAATTAGGTGCAAGTGAAAACATTCTATTTTTAATGTACATGCTTGTGATGACATACATTTAGAAAGACAGAAAGTAGACCGCTGTTATCAGATTGTACAAGAAATATGTGGGGATGGACTGCCTGTTGGCCTGAAGGGAAAAGGAACTCAGGTAAGAACAGTCTAAAGCTTGCATATTACCAAGGGTTATGGGTAAATTTCCCAGCTAGGGAGATTTTTCAATTAGTATATGACAGTTTTTTAAAACACATACTCTCTAGTTCCCCTTTGACTGTTAGGTCTGAAATGGGAGTTAGTTTGATGGAAATTCTACAAGCTGAATTTTAAGGGAATACCCTGTGTGATGATATTTTAAAACCATGAAAGCTGATTACACCTCTGTTGAGCAAGTGGCTTCTCAGCTTAAATGAACATAAATGAACATGGATGACCCCAAGAGACTGACCCAAGACCACAGTGGGACAGGCAGAGCTGGAACCTCAATATCCAGAACAGCAGTGTCTTATCCTTGGTCCACTATATCTCAGCTTTACTGTTATTGCCAGTGTTTCCTTACCTAAGGACTTAAAGCAACCCCATTTCAAATCTCATTGCCAGCTACTGAAGTAGGAACTGAGCTGGGTATTGAAGCAACAAAGGCAACTCCCCTTTCTGCCACATTTCTTCTTCTCTAATAAATGTCTCTTTATTACACCTAGAATTTCAAACACCTGTCTCTCTGAGCCTTCTTAAGACTCTACCAAACTATGTATAAAAAAAAAAACCCTCATAAAGCAAATACAAGATGACGAAGTAGTAAAGAGTGTAGTAAAGAATTACAAATATGAACGTTATAAAAACTTAAACTAATCCCTTGAGCAGAAGAGGACTTCATTTTTCAAAAGTATGTCTGACTATGCTAAAGAATTTGCAGTTTTAAATCCCTTCATGACAGTCACTTTGCCAACAGACAATAAAGCTGCAGTTTAAAATTGCATTCATCTTCTGCAAAAGGCAGCAGAGAGCTTTCAGTGTGCTTTAAACATAATTTTTTTTCTTCTATTACCAACTACTCTAAGGGGGAAAAAAAGTGCCATTAAAACTTTCGGTTGTCAAGATGCAATAAACCTTTTTCTTTCCTTCCTTCCCCATCACACCTTGTCTTTTCCCCTGGTCTCTGAGGGTATACCTGCATATTTGCTCATCCTTCTTTTGTTGCTTGGGCTATAGTGATGCACCTGGATGTCTTCCAGACCCAACCTGGCTCTCCTTAGCCATGTCCTAGCCTGGACAGAGGGGATGGATGTCTGTCCATGTCATAGATATACCTCATTTCAGTCTGTTTATACCTAATCTTTTCAGATGCCAAAGTCTCTGAAGAAAAGGCTTATCTTGCTTTTGTGTATAACCGCAAAGCTCCCATATCTCACATCCTATGTCCTATCAGAAACTTGTAAGTGTCCTGGAATCACCTGAATGTTAGAGCAGGGAGGTGTTTTAAATGGAGGAAAAACAAGAAAATTGTAGACATGAAGAAATACTCAAGGATAGGAAAAAAGATCTTTTACTAGGTGTTGTTGAGGTTAAGGGGAATACATGTGCTTTCCTGCATTGTCCTACGTTTTATTGAGGTGTAGCACTGTCACACTTGGATGAAATGAGTCATTTAAGGATTAAGTTTATTTGTCTATATTCTATGGTTGTTGTTATCGTACCTGCTGAGTGCATTGCAGGCTATAATGTATTTATCCTCAGAATAGCTCTGTGAGTTAAGTAGGTCTCCTGCCACTTTTTTTTTTCTTTTCATGGCCAAATTTGATCTCTCATATAATTTAAAATATAAAATATATCTATATTTTCTTTTCTTTTTTTTTTTTTTTTAAGATAAAGAGAAACTCATTTGACCTTTGAGTGATTAAGTTTTTGGTCCTTTCTCCATGTTACTCTATTTTCCATCATTTTCAGCAGCCCCTTGATCTGAAGCACAAAGAAGAGGCCATCTTGCCTGGGGCAGGAAAATTACTGCTTCACTGAGCTGAGTATTAGGATCATGTAAAAAAACAGCCAAGGTAATTCATCACAGCTCAAGATGTCTGCTTCTGTTAAGCCTCCTGGAGGTGGTGTATAGGCAAGGCAGCATTACTGGATCCTTTATGCCAAGCCTTTCCAACATATGATTTTTAATATTGCTGGAAAAGAAGCGAAACCAAAAAACAGTGTTTTCCTAATGTAATTATTATCTGAGGATATTCAAGCTTGTTTTCCTCTATGCATCACTAGTTTCCCACACACATACACACTGAGGACATGTAAGGTAACAGTTGGAAAACTACTGAACAAAAAAAAAACCACGAATACTCAGAGTTTCTGCCTAATATTAGATGACATTTGCATAGTAATATATCTCAGTAAGAGTGAGCAAAAGGCATGAACACCTGTTAAGTATTTGGTATTATGCCGTTGGACACAAACATACCCAAATTCCTAAGTGTCCTGATTTTTCACAGTATGAATGCCCAGCCATTTATGTAGAGCAGCATTTTTGTAGAGGTCTCACTCAGTAGCAGCTAAGGTAGGCTAAGTCATTAGTTTCTTGTGCAAATGCAGACAACGATGGTGATTATGTTTCCGCTATGTGTGTACAATAAATTAGACAAGTAATGACAACATGGAGTCTTATAGATGACCAAAAAAAAAAAAACCAGATACAATTTGCATTATTTTGGTTATCAAGCTGTGAAGGGGATACACCTGTGCCTGCTGCTTGGCAAGAAGGAAGATGTGCTAGTTCTTCAGTTAAAAGAGACACTTAGATTTTTGTATGTTGGTGAATTTGCTCCTTTAAAGGTAATTCAATAAAATCATTTAGATCCTTTTCCATGCAAAAGGAAATCCTAGGCTAGAATGACCCAAAAGGTTTGTGGACTAGAACTGTATTTCCAGTTTACAAAACAGCCACAGAGTAGAACTGAATGGTTTCTGAAAAAGATTTTCATTAAAACTCATTAACATGCCTCTAGTTCTGTTGCGTGCTAGAAAACTGATGAGAAGGCCTGAGCACCCAGCAGCAGTGGACAAGTATCCAAATTTTATATATGCAAGGTTTGCCAAGAAAGTCAAAAGTCCCCTAAATAAAGCTTACACATACGTTTTATTGGAGTCTTATAAATGTTCTGTGTTGCTCTTAATGGGTAGAAACATTCTGGAGAATAATTAAGAGGCCCTTGCTTGAGAGTTAATAATGTAATATCAGAAGACTAGGGGTGTGATTTCCTAAGGCTGAAAAATTCTTTTTTCTTTTCTACCAGACAAGTTGGTCACTGCAAGAAAATACTGCTTTTTCCCCAGAATAACCTCTGGGCAAGACTCTAAATGACCTAATAACTTGTTTTATCTTTTCTTTAGTATTTATATAGCTTCATCATACTCCTATCTGGACAGCTGATTGATCTTTACAATCTCTCTGAGCTGGGAAAATAGTGTTTGTCTGGATATATACATAGAAATATGAGACACAGCCACACTAGAGAGCCAAAAAAAGAACTTCACTGTCACAATCCCATGTACTGCACTGTCAATAATATTGATGCCTGGGAGTGCCAAATGTCTAGCTTTACTTTGGAGGGTCTGGGGAGGACTACAGACATCAGATGGGATAACCAAAACATTCACAAGGCATCCACCAGATCAAAGGATATATAGACACTTAAAGCTAGCCTCTAGGAAAATGCTGAGGAGAAAGGTGTACCATAAATCCCATAAATACCTAGGATTTAAAAATTATAGTTAAGCCTGTAGGGATAGCACTTTTTTTTAAGTCAATGTAGTACTCCTTTAATACAATAGTGTTCAAAATATCCAGATGCTAGAGTCTGAGCTTGGTTCATCTCCCCGCATGAATGTCCCACATAGTGACAGTAAAGGTTGGAGAGCAATATGTAGCTAGGTGGTCAGAGAAACCACCTTGACATAGTGAACTTCCAACTCTTATTCAAAGAGTACTAGTTTTATCCAATGATTACTTCATTAGAGCAGGGATCAAAATCCAAGACCATGCATATCCATCTGAAAGGCATTTCTGCATACAGGGGGAAAGAGAAATACAAGCACCAGTCTGGCAGAAATCTGTAGAACTTCAGTGCTGAATAAAAACATGGAATTCTTCATCCTAATGATGCCCTTAAGGTAATGGAAGACTAGATCAAAATACAAACTTAAGCTATGTCTCCAGTCAGGGCTAGCACTGTAATGATGACCATATATTACAGTTTTTCAGCTTAATACTGTGTGTGCCTACGCACATATTTAGCCCTGCATATTCTCTTAGTTACATGTCATCTTACAAGTCATTCTAGCCTTGTTGAGTTCACTATTTTGGAATACATTTAGGAACAAGGCTATTAATATTTGTAAGTATTAACATGATTGGGCTGAGAACTGTCCAAGTAACAGCCCAACTAATATTCTAAACTGGACAGATGGATAAGATATGCTTTTGGCAGCCTTTCTCATTTCCGTCTCAAACAGGTCACAATTGCTTATAAAACAGAGTTTTACTGCAGCATTCATTGATATGATTTATCTTTCCTATGCTTAGAGTTTGTAACTCATTTGCTCTGTTTCCTGTTGGTATTTTCTTCCTTCTATTTATCCCCAATTTGTTTATATAAGTACATATATTCCTTTATATAAATAAATATAAATGTTCTCTTCCAAATACTTATGCTTTCCCATGAACAGTTTGCTCTTTTTCTTGTATCGTACTATATGGATAAAAATTAGGAAGAGATTAATTTTCAGCCGATCTGATTGCATTCTGTCATGGAGACATCAGTATTTATATTACACTATGCTGAATATTGAGAGCAAAGAATCATGACTGCAGGTACAGTCAGAATATGTGATATTTACCACATACTTATGTAACAGATCTGGGCAGGAATAATAGACTGAGCAGATAAAATCCAGAAATGCAGAGGTCAGAGACAGATTTATTCTTATTCCAAAATCTTTTTATTTCACATAGAGGAAGATCATGGAATGGGGCCTTTTCTTAGGCTTTTTTTAGGCCTTTTCTTGATTATGATTCCCTGGTTCTGATTATGGATCTGGGGTGATCCTGCACAACTAAGGGGAGCATCTCTACTACTTCACATTATACCAGTGTGGGAACTGGTCCAGTAGCAAAGTACTCTTGCTTCAAACCCTGTCTCCTAAGCTACTTCCGAATATGCCACTACATCAAAAGAAGGTACTGAATGAATTTTCTGCATAGAAATTGTTCTCCTTTCTTTCTACACGCAAAATAGTGGGGATGCCAAAGGCATCCTGCACTTCCTACCTGCAGAAAAAGACACAAACAGTGCTGATGGCTCAGCAAATCCAACTATTGCTTTGTGTCAATGTAAACTTAGGAATTGTTTGGACCTCATCTTCTTTCCTTCACCCCACCTGAATAAATCCCATATATTTTACAGGAAATTATCAGGACTTTGTTTAGCCAGCCAGCTGTAAGTCATTATTCTTTTTGCAGATAGCTCTGCTGGCTTTCTACAGCAAACAATGGCTTCACTGTTCTGGTTTTGGTGGAACTCTCCTATGAATGGAAGAGGAGATCAGCAGGAGGAGAAAAAATTGAGGACTTAAGAAAGGATGTTAAAAACATATTTTACTAGAGTAGGTTTGAGTACAGAATTGTGAGCCAGGTATCTTTATTCTGCCCTCAGTCTCAACTAAAGTCAATAGAAGGTCTCCCATTAATCTCGCTGGGAAATGGATCAGGCCCTAAGTGCCTTCCTGTGCCCTTGGAAAAGCTGGTTTCTGCATTGAGCCCTACCTTTAAGATGAGACAAAACAGAGTGAAGGAATGTCAAAGCATTGTTCTCCACTTAGGAGTCTGCAGCAATCCAAGCCCTTTCAAGGTTTGCTTCAATGCCAATGGTTTTCTGTAGACCTAATGTATTGATGAAAACACCCATGCAAGCAACTTTATTTCGTGCCAGTAATATGGAATTTTAGCTTTTAAAAAATAACCTGGAAAACTTCCCACCATGTACATCTGGTTCTGCATTAAAGAAAATGAGACTGACCTATGGAAGCAGTTGTAATTTTAAGTGTTGTTTTCTGTTTAAGACCTCCTTTTTTTTTCTGCACAGTTCCACATCCCTGCCATACTCTGAGGCACCAGATGGCTTAGTTACTTGCCTCTTTTATTAAAGACATATTTATATATTCAAAATACCTATGTATACTTTAAAAGATCCATTTTCTCCCCTGTGTGACAATTCATTTAAAGTGCTGCAGAAGTCTAATTTTGCTTGCCCACATAGCAAAATATCACTTCCGTAAAAGGTGCCAACAGAAGAGTTGGTTGTTCCAAGTAACCATTTAGTAGATAAAAAGCTAACTTTCCTTGCAGCTTGCATCAAATGGTGAGTATGACCATTAGGAGCTCAGTAGACACAGTACAGCGAGGTACTCATAGCACGGAAAATGCCAACAGCAACATTACTGGAATTAGAAAACACACTTGTTTCTCTTCAGACACCTCTATGGGTATAGATTTATGCTGGTGACCGACCCTGTTTCCTTTGTATTGGTGAGCCCAGACAAACAACAAGATGCTGTGAGAAAACTTGCGTTGCCGTATTCTACTTCTTCTGAGGAGAAACAGCATCAGTTTTCAAGACTGTCTTTATTACACAACAAAAGCCAAACAATAGATGAAGTACTAACACAGCAGTACAGCTATGTGAGTAACCAATTTGTCAATTTTCTGGCAGTTCTGAACTTGTTTTAGGTTGACCTAAAATAATTTGTCATAGTGAGTGTTAAGCTATCTGAAAGCAAAAGGAAAAATAATTCCAGAAATGAATTATGTATTTCTTCAAAATTGTTGGTGTTTCTTTGCATAGCTTATATACATTTTAAAAATATGTTTGGATTTTAAAAAAAATAGAAGTTTATTTTGTAAAATTTGAAAGCTGAACATTTTGTGGTTTTTTTCAGTCTTTTTAAGATTTTTGAAACAATCCAGAAAACAGTTTATAACATGTTTGTCCATCAAAATATGGAAGAAGTAATGAGATTACTGTAAAAATATTGATCTTATTATACTGTTCACAGGGTCATCAAGCAGTTTTAGGTAGAAGACCCTATCTTCATCAGACCTGTCACAGAAGTGTCCCCTGTGATTGTATGGTTTGTACCATATCTAGTATCTTTTTCAATATCCTATTTGCTTAGCATTCCTGTAGTAACTAAAAGAATTGCTAATATCAGAATAGACTGGGTCCCCAGTGCATGCTGCCTTTATACATCTGGGATCTTCTAATCTCTGAATAAATGAATAGAAAGTAGAAGGAATCAGTGTCGAGTTAACTTCCAGCTTTGCATGATTCACTGAAAACTGTATTTTCTCACTGCAAATGGCTCAAAGACTATGTACTGGGAATTGTGCTGTTTCAAGCTTTGTAGTGTTTAACACAGAAAAGTATTGTTATGGCTGAGTTTATTTGTTAATCCTTTCTTAATTATGGGAATATATGTGAATCTAAAATAAAAGCCTATGTGGAAAAGAAGAAAAAAAGAAAAAGAAAAGAAAAAGAAAACTTTCCATTTCCATGTACACATTCCTCTTTAGCCACAGAAACACTAAAAGTGCGATAGAAGATCTCACCTGATCTTACAAGTGCAAAAAATAGGCACCTAATTCAAAGCCAGTCACCATAGGCTTCCCTTATAATTAATAGGAAGATATAGGTACCTTCACAAAAGGATTCATTTCAAATGCGTTGTTCTGATGCCTACATTAGGACAAGATGAATAGCCTTCTGAAGGTGCCCATCTTTTCCCATTGATTTAAAGGGACCCTAGTGTGACTTAGATGCCTGAGGTAAGGGACATTAATCCTACCTTGAACCTAAGGGGGCAAAATGGTTTGGCTTCCCTAAATGTACATACACTTCAACAAGACTAAGGAAATTTCCATTCCAGATCAATAATTTCCTATACTTCATATTTTCTGAAAAACACATTTATAAATATTTGCTTAAGGTATTTTTGAGTAGCTATCATATACGAGAAAATAAAAGACTAGGACCTTCCCCTTTCCCAGCCTGTCCTCAACAGGATGCTTTTGAGTACCTGCGTTCACATTTTGCTTGACTGACTAAGCCAATTACTAGTATGCAGAAAAGCAGTGCTGAACTTGAAGGGGGACAAGATCATCATGAAAGAATGTCCCCTAACTTCTGTAGGAGGAAAAATGATGACTTTATTAATACGCTACTGCCATCAGAATAGGGTGCCAGGGTGAATGAATGAATGCCACTTTTGAAAGGCTGTGCATGTATCCTGACCTGGTAAGTGTCTAACAATGGGTGTAATTATCTTTTCTGTGATGCCATATCATTAGTTGTCACTTTAATTGTCACACCAGTGGCTTGACAAAGATTTTTTTGATATGTAATACTACAAGCCAAGCCCTGGGAAATACTCACGAATTAGACATCTTGGCATTCTGAAAGAGTTGTACCTTTGCAGAGACAAGGACTGCAGGATCTCTGCACCAAGGCTTAATTACGCATAGATTTACAGCATACTGTTACTTGTACTAGATGGTATACTAGCTAAATGTGTATTTCTGAGTGGGAATGGTGAACAAAGAATGAATCCCTGAGCTGTCTTTTTCTCAGAGACAGTGGGTGAAGGGAAACAATGCAGTCATACTGCCAGAAAACCTGCAATAAATGCAAATTGATAATAATACTGCACACGAATTGACTTTTTTTACAGTCATGACGTTTATCCTAGCAAAATTTAAATGCAGCGGTGTTGATGCAGTCAAGCTCTTCCTCCTTGCTCAAGCCTCTCCCAGCAGCTGGGGTCAGCAGTAAGGACATAGAGCACATGAAGTATGGTTGGCCACGGCAAGACCCAGATGCTAAGCTAAGGATGATATCTTTTCAGTAGCTGCATCTGGCTCTTTGGCAGGCTCTACAGGCTGATCTGCTGGCAGGCCTGGATTTGCCTCTGGGTCTGTCATCTGTCATGTTGTTATGCTGTTGATGGGCTGTCTCTGCTGTCTTGCCCTCCCAGACTGCATTTGCCTTTCAACCACTTTACCTGCTGAGGATTTTGCTGTTGCTCAACGTTTAAGGACAAGAGGATGGCAGTATACTGCTAAGATGCGTAGTTCAGAGTGCAAGATCAGGACAGCATTCTCAGAATCAGAAATATGCTTGGCACACGCTCGTTAATGCGTGATTTAAAAAACAGCCTTGAAGATTTGGAGTTGGCTTGCAGACTATTTGTTATGCTTTGCTGCTAGTTAGCAATTCAGGTCTCCGATGACTCATGCACCTTTGTTTTTAATTATGACACTTTCATTTCAGCATATACCTGATGATGACATATACAATTGTTGATTAGCAAAGCAGAAGCCTTAATGAGCATGGGGTAGCTTAGTGATCTGGCTGTAAAATAAATATGAAATAAATGTATCAGAAATTTCTCTGTTCTTTGTCGCATGGTGCATAATAACTTGAAGAAAACAGTTAAAATAAAATATTAACGGGCTAGCAGAACTGGGAAAACAGCTCTCTGTTATGTCCAGTAGTGAGAGAAAATTACAGGTTTCATTGTGTATGCTGCACCATCTGCCTACACAGAGAGCCTAAGCCGAAGGCTCTCCCAAGGGAAATAGCTGTGGATAAGTTATTCAATTAGAACAGCATTATTGGTCAGCTACCTTGGAGAATTGGGTTGATGATGTTGTGATTATCCTGCTCTACATTCCTTCATGTCCCAGACAGGCTGCATTGCTTTGCAACTTCCTTAAGTGTTCACTCAACTGTACAGTAGGTGAGCAATTGAACCAGGGAATATCAGGGATGCCTGAAAGAAAATCAATTTTGAATGAACTTTCTCTGCTTAGCCACAGCCTACATATTCTGAGCCATATTGTATTTTTGTGGACTTTAGTGTACTAAGTGACAGAACTGGCAGTGGGAGGAAAGAGAATTTCATTGTGTGCATTTAACCTGTGGCTGGGCACCAGAACTCACAAGGTAGGTTACAAAATAGGACAATACTCCTTCAAGTGTGACTTTCCTATTAGTGATACAGAAGCTTTAAAAGACTACAGTAAGACTTGTTTTGAGAAACTCCTTTGGCTCTTTGCCACCAAGGTTCAAAGGTAAATTTTTCTTCTTTGAAACTTTTTTCTTTCAAAACAGAACAAATCAGGGTCTGATCCCAATCTTGCAAACCCATTTTTTTGCTTGCCTCCTGCTGAATTTAATGACATCTATGAAGCACCATAATATTCTGAAAATAATGATCTCAGTCTTGCTTTGCTGCCTGCATAGGAACCTAGAGAAACTTGTTTGTTTGTTTGCTTGTTTATTTTAAAAACAAGCAATGCTGTACCTTAAAAAAAAAAAAAAGTGATTTAATTTTAAAAAATAAAATCAAAACTCCTCACCCCTTTTCATAATCCAGTGTTGCTCTACTTGTCCCTGATCTGCTTCACTTTTATCAATAATGGGATTTTAAGACTGCAGGTACTTGCTGTGCCATTTATTTTGATGTCTTGTATCACACAGACTGTATAATTTTTAATCTCATCAAATGAATTGGTGCCCATTTAAAGTAAGTGGCAAAGGTTTATTGTTTTCCCATCAATACTCAAAAACTCTTCCCTTTTTTCAGTTGTTCCTACACTCAAAATTGTAGTCATATTTCTTTTGCGGTATGTCATGCACTGATCTAGTCTGGAAAGTCTAACTGGGAACTTCACAATGAGAACTCCTAGGAGAAGTCCGTTTTTTAAAATGTGCTTTAATCAGAGCTGAGCTCTCCTGGAAAGGTGACTTATGTCTGCTCTGAGTTCACATCACTACCAGTAATCTTTTCCTCCTTCTTCAAAGCTGAATGTCTTGTTAAACAAAGATGTACATCGTCCACAGGGTCCACAGGAGGGAGGCATTTGAGAGGTGACAAATGAGGTCATTGACTTTGCAGCTGGAGCATCCTCAGATGAGTTCCAAAAGGTCCAATCTCTGAAAACAGCAGTGATGCTGCACGGCTGATAACACCAGGTCGGTTTGTTTCATTTGTCATTGTTTTCATTTCACTGTTTACTTTTTCATCATATATTACAGGTGCGGGTGGGCAGCTGGGAGAGACCCTTCCTGTCCATCTTGTCCTTGGTGCAGTACCTTGGTCAGGAAGAGAGCAAACATAGTCGGCTGCCTGAAACCGACAAAGCAGAGCAGTCCATGAAGGAATGAGAGGGAGGACTAAGAGACTGTGGAGCTCTTGTTCTTCAGGAAAATTTAGACCATTATAGTGACTTCCTGTGTAAAGTGCCTTGAAGGGACAAAAAAAACAATGTCTGGGAATGAAGTAATATTATGCATTAATGTTTGTTTGCATCAACTGCTTTGAACTGTTTCCTGCAAATCCTCTTTGTGCTGTGTCTTACATGACTTATTTCCCAGACCCCATCCTCTCTTTTTTCTGAATCACTGATGCCTCCAGGGTGTGTCACACTCACCAGGAGTGATCTGTACCACTACATCTGTGTGACTTTTAGACGGAGGGGCGGAGGCTTTAAACTTCATAATTGAAGAGCGCCAACATATAAGGCATGAATATTGATGAAGCACTGCTGTGACGTGTGCTCGTGCTGCTAATGACAAATATGATAATAATAATTATGAGTCCCTACACCCAGCAAGAAAATCCAGTTTCTCCTTACATGGTACCTCAACAAGCACCTCTGGAAAGGAGAGAATTAATCTGTCAGCTCTTTGTAGGGCCATAAAATTTATTGACTTCTTAACTTCTTCAACTCAATGGAACCATTTTTTTTTGCAGACTGTGACACAGAGATTAATATGGGTCTCCTGGGATATGCAAACCACTGATTGAAGGGAATGCCATTTTCCTTTTATACCACCAGTGGAGAAAACAGTGCCAACCGAACCCATCTGCTCGCCTACTGATGAATGTGAAGTTATTAGTTGGGTCTTCATTCAGAGTTTTCATATCCATTTTTGGGGGTATTGCTACTTTGCATTGTAATTTGAAACTGTGTCATATCATATATTTAGGACTCGAGGTAACGGCCGAAAGTTGCGCACGGGGAGATTTAGATTAGATATCAGGAAAAACTTTTTCTCTCAGAGGGTGGTCAAGCACTGGAACGGCCTGTCCAGGGAGGTGGTGGAGTCACCGACCCTCACGGTGTTCAAGAAGCGCCTGGACAAGGTGCTACAAGATATGGTTTAGTAGCTTAGTGGGTAGTATTGGTGATAGGATGATGGTTGGACTAGATGATCTTGACGGTCCTTTCCAACCTTATGATTCTGTGATTCTGTGATCTGTAACAGTATATAGTATTATATAGCCTAGTTGCAAGACTGTGTTACAATCTTTAATGATATTTTGTATCAGTTGTAAGAATCTATTTTTGGAACAAAGCTTCCAGGAATGTATATTTCCTTAAACAATTGTCTGTCAGATAGGTACCTTTGTTTCTCATTCTTCTGCCATGTTGTTGATGTCTAACAGAACAAGTATTATACCTCTTGATAATTTGAGCAAGGTCAGGAGTTGGACTCGATGATCCCTGTCTGTCTCTTCCAGTTTGGGATAGTCTGTTCTGTTCTGTTGTGTCCTGACTGAATGGTGGGAGTTTTGCCTTGTTTGGTTGGGGAGGTTCATGGGAGTTTTGTCCCTCAGCTCAGCAAGACTGGGATTTGTCCATAGGACCTTCATTCCTGATGAAGTTTATTCTCTTCCTACTGCTTTCTTAAATATGCATTTACAATTCAATAACCTCATTAAATGACTTTAAAAAAAATGTTTATTGAAATAAATATAGGGTAAGGCTACATAGGTAGATAAAGGTACTGTGCTTTTAAATAATAGCATTGAAAGAACCAGGTACTGAGCCTTTATACCTACATCAACAAGAATTTCATCAATGAGGCAGTAAGAAGGGAACCAGTTATGGCAGTGGAATTCAACTCATCTTTACACAGACTCCAAGAAGCCCACAAATAAATGCACTTCACAAGGCATAATCTTTTGCATGTGGTTCGTTATTATCATTGCTGGGTGTACAAGTTATATATGTTAAAAAGAGAGATTGTACTATTTACATTTTTTAACTTTGTTCTTCCTGTAGAAGAGACAATGCTGTGGTCCTTCTACACCAAGGTCTGCTGTGCACAGTTTCCAAAGTTACAAGAGTAGTCCATGCTCTGTTTAGGTGGAGCATATGAGAGCTGCTCTTAAGACGTGATTCACTACCTGAGCAGAGAAACCTGGAAGTGTAGCCTTTCACCTGACCAGAGGCTACGGCTGGAACCCAAGGGGCTCTGTATACCATTCCTGTTTGCATAGTACTTGGTAGAGTGATGTTACATCATTTGGACACAGCTGGACCTTCCTGGACAAACTATCTGTGAACTGGTTACTGGTGTTTCTGCAGGCTGCCTGTGAAACCCATGAGATGAGTGGACTCGCAAGCACCCTGCTTTGCCTGCTCTGAGGATGCTATCTAGTCACAAGCAGTCAGCCAGCATAAGCAACACAACACACAACTGGGACCTAAGAGGTGGAGCTTGCATTTTTAAAGTCAATGGAAATTTTTCAGCTGACTTGAGTATGGACAGGACCAAACCTTCTTGTGCTAATGTGTGGATGTGGCTGGCAGCATCCTGCACTGCCTGCTGTAGAAGGTCTCCAAGAAGTTTGGGACCTTCCTCAGCTCAAAAAAGGGAAAGAAGTAGGGTTAGCCATCATTGAAAGCTATGGTTTGTAATTTCAGTTTGCTCAATATTGTTTTAAGTTTCAATACCGAGAGTGAGAATTGATTATCTTTAGTGTCTAAAGAAGAGCATACGGACTCAGCAAGAGATCATGCAAGGGCACAAAAAATAAATGAAGCTTGAATGATGAATCTTGGGTCAAATTAAGTAAAAAATGGGAAAAATGAGATGCTACTGAGATATCTAATTGTTCTGTTTTGCTCTGGTTTCTCTCATCCAGACACGAATAACCCTGAGCTTCTCCATTAGCCTGGCTACACTGACTTCCTGAAGAGACCTGACAGCAGGAGGATTTACGGAAAAAAATTATTCTTAGTATAGACACCCTGGATAGCAGTGATGAATAGCTGGTTGTATTGATGGCAAAATTCTTCTGTGGCAAAGTCAGGCAAACCAAGCTAACTGGCTTGCATGGTCCTGATCTAACCAGTGCTGGAGCAAGCTGTGTCAAAGAGCTGGGGCAAGCTTCCTGCATCTGAGAAAAGGTAAGGCTGGAGAGTCCCAAATGGATCCATAGCTGAGATCCGCTTCCTGAGCAACTCCAATTATAAATGAGGGTGCAGGTAGGTAAGGCTCAGGCTGTCACTTGTTGCTATATTTGTTCAAACTGACAAGAAGAATGGTCAGGCTCCTGAAATTTAAATTAGTAAGTCTTTATGTGCATACAAAAGCCATTTTTTTTGCAACATTCTTAGGTTTGATCAGTAGGATATCATTGCATTCCAGACTAAACTTGTGAGATTTTGAGGTGGTTTTGTGAATTCACCTCCTGAAGGATTGTTTTGCACCTGAAGTTCAGACGAAAAACTATATCAACTGTTTTGAAAGGAGCACTGTTCAACAAAAGACGTATTATTATTCTAGGTCACTGCAACCATGTATTAATGTTACAATCCAAAAGACTTCTCCAAAGTCACTGAAACAATCCTTTACATTCTATGGGAAGAAGTTAGATGTCACTGCTGGACAATATCTTTGACAGCCAGTCATCTGGGATTTGTGTTTATTATTCTAACAGGAGCAGGCAAAGGGGTATGGAGTACATAGCAAATAGTACCTTTCCAAAGTATCTGTTCTTGTTTAATTGTTTTAAAACCCTATTTTAGAACACTCTCTTCATCTAAGTGTTGTGCTTGGAAAGATTCCAGAGCTGTCTGATGTTAGTAGAGAACAAGGAGATTTTTTGTACACATCTGCCTTTGAGAATTTTACAATAATGTATATTTGTGTTGTTTCGTTTTTGTACATGCTTTTCCCTCAGGGAGAGTTCTCTATTTGGAAGCACATGCTAACTTAACCCTTGAGTAGAGCTGCAGCAATAATGGTTTGCTCCTGTGGGAAACTGGTGATGATGGTGAAGAAACAAGCTACCAAAGACTGAGAGTATACTGCTGTTTCTGTCACCTACTTATATTGTGAGCATCAGTGCATATATGTATAATTAAGGTGCAAGCCTGAACATATAAGTAAAAAAAATTGCTATTGTGTGCATAAGATAATCAGGATTTTGGAGAGACTGGTGTCAACGTTGCCACAGAAATGTGAATTCATGTTTTCACACGTCAGACGTTTATTTTTTTAAAGATCCTTGATTTTTAAATAAAATCTAAGACTACCACAAAGGGAAGAAAAAGAGAATCCCAGAAGGGTGCTGAGAAATTCAGTTGCTTTTCCCTAACAGGTACTTAAGAGGTTCGTTTAAAAAGAGAAAAAGAGAAAGAGAAAAAGAGAAAGAGAAAAAGAGAAAGAGAAAGGATTTAGAACACATAAATGTTCTTAATTTTTAATGCAGGCTTACTCTGCATGGGAGACAAAGGAAAAGATGTAGCTAATGAGAAAACTATTCTCCCAACGCTTCCTTCTAGCTAGATGCCTTCCTATTAGTTTTTATGAACCAGGTAACTGTGCCAGCATTGGGACCTTACATTTAGAGAATAAACCCCTGATGTTTAAATGCTAGGAAAATGGATTGCTAGAGAGAGAAGTATTGGTAGATACTCTTCTCGTGGTTGTTTTTGCTGCACATTTTTGTGCAGAAGGAAGGCATCTGCCAGTATTGGGCCGAGTTTGTAGTTCTTGCTGATGTCCAGCTGACTCCACAGGAGCCAAGCACTGCCCTAGGCAATGCTCCTCAAGATTCCTGAAAAAGGAATACCTGTTCTTGGATAAAATTATCAAAGAAAGACTATTTGGAGACCTACAAAACACTCCTACAACTCAGACATCAAATTCATTTTTGTGGCATGGAAGACCATATCCTTTGCACTGTAGAGTTACACAGATGATGGTGGGGAAGTCTTTAAAATGCATTCAGTTACCAGCTGGAAAGGAGAATGTATGCAGGACTTGTACTTGATTTTGAACACCTGGGTTCACTGAGCCTTTGTTTTTGAATAATCCTCCCTACTACAGTCTACTAGGCCCCTTACAGTCAGAAAAGGACAATTTCAAGAAGCACCAAATGCAGAATGTTTAATTTTGCTCTAGCTTCCACCTCAGACAGACATGACCCAACTGGGTGTGCTGTAGAGCACCACCATTCAATTAAAACATTGGCAAAGTGGTAAGTGTAATCAGATCTGTCAAGACAGTGTCTCCAAAAACAATCCTTATACAGCAGGCAGTTATTTCTTTGCACACATTTCCAAGCTTATTTCAGCTGACAATTCCAAAACCATTCTCTCTCCCTTTATTAACATTGTCAAGTTACCAGTACTCAGATGTCTCTACCTCCTTGCAATCTTATCAGCATCTCTGTGCAAAACTTTTCTACTGAAGGGTTCACGTTCCTGAGCGGCTCCTCGTGTTCCTTTCTTAGTTGATGGCATGTACCAGTGTTTAGAGAATCATCAACTCCTTCGGTTTCCTGTGTCTCTTCCAGAATACTCAGAAAATAACCTTTCTAGAGGGAAATGATGGGTTACCAAAACCAACCAACACCAGCTCTGAGTTTTGGGCTTTTTCTTAATCAACCTGTTCTACAAGCTAATAATGTGAACAAAATGTTTTGTGATGAAAATTAGACACAGTAGAATGCAAGAGTGTATCTGTATACAATAAAACAGCTCACATCTAGTCAAAAAGAGTGAATGACAATGAAAGAACTGCCATAGATTTTTCATACCAGAGGTCATTTGTTCTGCTTGTAAATGGGAAATCATTATTGTCTGTATCTGACAAATGAGACTGTTTCCATTCTGAGTCATGTCAAAACTTTATTCTTGTTTTTCCAAGAATTTAGTGTCAGTATCAAGATACAGCATATCTATCTTAAATATTCAAGTAATATTTTCTTTTAGTATGCCAAGATAAAGCTGATAAAGTTGATAAAAGGGCTGGAAGGCATGTCCTGCGAGCAGAGGCTGAGGGCACTTGGGTTGTCTACTCTGGCGAAAAAAAGGCCAAGAGGCGACCTCATTGCTCTCTACAACTTCCTTACGAGAGGAAGCAGAGAGGGAGGTGCTGCTCTCTTCTTCCTGGTAACCAATGACAGGACACATGGGAATGGCACAGAGCTGCCCCAGGGGAGGTTCGGACTGGACATCAGGAAAATTTTCTTTTCTGTGAGGCTGGTCAAACACTGGAACAGACTTCCTAGTGAGGTGGTTGATGCCCCATGCCTGTCAGTGTTCAGGATAATGCCCTCAATAATATGCTTGAACTTTTGGTTAGCCCTAAAGTGGTCAGCAGTTGAACTTGATGATCTTTGTAGGTCCCTTGTATTCTATTCTAAGGAAAAGGGGGTGATACTTAGCATCTGGATCTCATTGTGTAGCAGTAACTAGAAATGTACTTTCATTTCCATACTAGTCAAGCTATCTAAGCTAAATTGGGAGATCACACAACGTGCAGTAGCTGGAATTGTATTTTCTTAATCAACTCTGCAGTTTTCTGTCATATGAGCTTTACAATTTTCTTTACAAATTTACAGGTTTTGTGATGGTCACTTAGAATAAAAACTGCAAGGGGGAATAGCAGAGTGGGAAATTTTATGTGATTATCAGCATCTGTTCTTAAAGCTGGCAAGCAAAAGTCAAGTTTGTACTTCGTTTGTGGATTTATTGATTTGAAAGAAAAAGCTCACCTATGAAGCGCAACCTGTGATTAATTACATACTAATAAAACATTTTCCAGGATAGTTAGATGTTTTTTTGGTGCTATTTGAAACACATCTGTTTTCAGTTTCAGTGCCTGCTGACTCACCTTAATACCTAAAGCAGAACTGTTCAAATCATCCTCCAAAGGACCGAACTGGAAGTCTTGTTAATATCAATAGAAAAAGTGTTCCTCCCGCTACATGTAGGGTGGTGACTAAGAGTCAAATGTACATTCAAAGAGAGAGCAAAAATTGAACTGATTTTGGGAAATTAATTTAAATGGTGCCTATACTTTTGGGATTTCTAAGGTGAAGAGTAGCAAGCATGCAGACTAAGGTCCAGCTTCCCAAAGCACACACAGAGATCACAATATTCATAAATTCAGAGTCTTATTTGACAGAAATATATGTGAACATGACTGTACAAGCATACACATTTTTATAGGGTTCCTTAAAAGTAGTTTCTAGAAAAACAGGTTTTGTACTGTTTATTTATAGTCAGTCCTTTGTTAATTTAGCAAATCTGTTTCATCAAATAGGGGCTATATCCCCAGGAATTTCTCAGACAAATAGGTCCTCCAGAATCTGGATGATGATACAATTATCAAGTTAAAGAAACTTACACCCAGGATGACTGACTGAAGATAGAAGTCTCTGAGAGTATTAGAAAAAGAGAAAGAAAGAGTGTGAGACAGTGTGTGGGAGTAAGCTTCACTTTCTCATATGAGTAAAGTGAGGTCAATTATACACCTCCTTAAGTTCAGTGGTGAGTAGAGTCAAAGTCCTCAGTGTTGGGTTTAGATCTTGCTGTCCTTCGTTTCTTCTTTTCTTCTACTTCTCTCTCTTTTGCTATGTGCGTACCCCGTATTTATACTCAAAGACTTATATTGATTCTTACAATTCTTTTTAGATTTACAGTTCTTAACAAAAAAGGACTCAACTTAAAAGCTGTGTTAGGGGAAGTACTTGGGGCAGTACCAGCAGACAGTGAAAGATTGCTGTTACTCCTGGGTAGAGTAAGGGGAATGGTGGATGGCTTCTTCTCCTGAGAACAACTGAGGTTCCAGAGAGCCATTACCTTGGAAATCCCACCCAGAGCAGGGTCATCAAGAGCTAACAGCTCTTTCTGCCTCTCTGAAGGTACTGGGAGTTGACCACATAAGGGGACTGTGTTATCACACTGTAACCATGTCCAGAAGGAGAATTTTATGATGATGCATTCCCATTCCATATCCTTCACAGGTGTTGGGATCCTTGAGCTGTCACAGGAGAGTGTCCAATTGATAAGGAAGCATATAAGATTGACCGCTGATCAAGCCCATTTACTCTTTTTATTGCTAACAGCTCCTGCCCTTAGGCATGGCTGGGCAAACCTTGTTGTTTAACCCCTGCAGCTTTTGATCTGACCTTCTGCTTCAGCCGGTATGGTTGTGAGTCAGTGGATTGGCTGGGCACAAGCTGGGAACTCTGAGTTACAGCTCTCATGGCGTAAGAACTTTCAGTCTGAACAACTAGCCAAAACTTGAGGTATTGTAATTTTTTCCCATAAAAAGCAGAGATTGATAATGGAGTTAAGACTTCCTTCATGAAACTGTGAGTCTATAAGGGATATAAACAGTCTTGTTTCTTTGAATTCAAGAGAAAGAAAACAAGAAATTATTTCTTCACTCACAATTTCAAAGTTATTTCAGCCAAATGTGCAACTGAAAACTCTTCTTTCTTACTTTTATCTCTGCATTTTCTCTGTCAAGCAAACATTACATCATTGACGATTCCTTGTTACCCCTTGGGGTTTTTTTTGTTGTTGTTTATGTGTTTGTTTGTTTGTTTGTTTTTCTGTAATGTTTCTTTTGCAAAGCTCTTCTATCATTGCCATTCACTCTCTTGAGCAATTTCAGCATCGTATGTACCGGTGTTTGCAGTAGAAGACCCAGTTGTTTTAGTTGCATGGGTTCATAAGGAATTTCTTAGAACTATCCTTAAAGAATAATTACAGTTATATGCTCCTGTTTCAGTGAGACTTAGTCCATCCCAGAGCAGTATGTTTGCACAGGGCTAATGGCTTGCCAACACTTATTATTGTGCCAGGTGTCTTGCCAATGGGAAATGAACCAACAAAGGGGGAGTCTTGTTATACTTCTATTTCCTCTCCCCCCCCCCCCCCCCCACTTTTTTATTGTTTAATAATAATGGAATTTAAAATAAATTAAACAATATGAGCCTTAGGCAGCTTTTCTGTCCCATACTAAGCTGTTATAAAGGATTTCATACAGACACTGCCTCATGCCTGCTTTCAATGCAGAGATAACTGTAACTGCTATGTACTATTAGTGGGATTGATCAGCTTTGCTATCAAGCTGTAATGCACACCAAAATAGGAACTATTCACAGCTGGTTTCTTAACGTTAACACTCTTAACAAGATTAATACCTTATAGCTCCCCAAATCCTGTAATAATACTCTATCACCCACCATGCCCACCATGGCATTGCGCTTTTCTAGTGTTCTACCTCAGTACCCCAACTACCTTGGCCAGAATTTCAGCTTGGTTTGTGTTTTTACCACACAGCTGGCAAAACAAATGGTTTTGTAGGTAAAGATGGCTTATAAATAGTTGCAGTATTTGTTACTGGACACAGTTTAAACACCTGCCACACCATTATGGAGAAGTTCCTCACCCAGTTGATTTTGTGCATTTGTGCTGGCATGACCATAATCTTTGGCCCTCATCACTTATAGCAGAAATGTTCTTCTAACACAGTTTGAGATAATATTAAAATAAACTTGCTTGAGGTTGTTCCAGTAAATGGTCAACAGCAAACTTTGATGTTTCTGTTTGTAAAGGCAAACGATGGAAGGGCACAGCACACTGCTGGTTCTGTATTTCAGTCTGAGCAGAAGCTGGCTAATAAGGCAGAAATGAAATGATTTACAGAAAAGAAGAGACCTCTGGAACCAGAAGGGCTCAAAACTTTCTTCCTTAGGACTAGAGGTTATTAGTGCACTGAGAAGCACTCTGAACACAAAGAGACAAGATTTTGAAAGATCTGATACTCCTTTTACTGTGGATGAGAGTAGATGCTTTGTGGGCTGCAGCTGAAACATCGTAATTTCCTTTGAAGGAAAATGTTCTGTTGTTCTTTAGCTAGATTCCTTGACTTAATTTTAAAGCAATCATATAGCTGAACCTATCTTAATGTGACAATATGAAAATGAAATAATAAGTATTAGAATATTCCTATACTTGCAAACACGTGGTGTTTTCATCTTAGACGATTATATAGCAGCAGGAAATGGTGTCAATCCAGCCCAATTGCTTCGTTCCAGAAAACTGTGACACAGCAACATTAGCTCCAGAGATATCATTGTCATAATGTAACAAGAATCCGTGATAGAACCTTATTATATCAAGCTCAGCTTTGAAGATCCCATTAGCCTAACTGAAAGTTTTGAAATCTGCATGTTGATCTTGATTACATCAGTGCAGGTCCGTATCCACTTTATGGAATATCCTGAGCATCAGACTCTCTAGCCTGTTTGTCTACAGGACAACAACACTGCTTCTACTTAATTAATCTTTTTAAACTATCAGTGCAACTGCAACTACTGCATTTGCACTGGTAGCAATGACCTGTGTGTAGTGCAATAGCCACTTATAATGAGAAGCTTGAAAAGTCAAGAATAATTCTCCAGACTTGAACCAGGTTGCATCCTTGTGACAGTTATTGACTTCAACCACTTTCCTGAAATATGGCATAGATTCAGCAAATGATTTACTTTAATTTCTCTTCTGCTCTTCAATTAAGAGGAGTTAATCTTGCTATTGAGAGTCATGATTACTACAGCTATACTTTCCATCTCTGCGGGAATCCAAACAAACAGAAATATCCCAGCGTTAGAAAAAACCACACATCTGGAAACTTACTTTGTCTCTTTTACCCTACTATTGTTCCGTAGGTAGGTGAAAAAAAATGCAGGACCTTCTTATGTCATAAACCTGTAGTCAGGCAAGAACTGAAGGATTCCCTAAAACCAGATGCTGATTTAGTTCCAATGGTGGTAATTTGACATACTAAAGTAGGCTGATGGGATAAAAGAGCAAGTTCTTCATTGAAGTCACTTTGGTGCAAGTGCCATCTCATAGTCTGTGATCCCTACAGTGCCCAAGACAGAGTGGCTCTTAGGATAATGAATGAAAATTAAATATTCCTGTCATCCCACCATGAACAGGGTGGGATTGATTTGACCAAAGAGATATCTCCAATATAGACACCTACATCTGAACTCCCATTATAAACCCAGTGAATAGAAGGTACTTTGGGAGCACAATTCATCTCACTCTGAAACAGAGATGAAATAGATGAGATTAACTAAGTTCTGATAGTGCTTGTTTCTTTCTGTTGAAGTGGGTTGGTTACTCAAATAATGAGCTCAGATGTAGGCACTTGAGTGGTAAGGATTTGTGTCCTTGGGACTGAGTCTTTGACATCCCTAGTGTTCATCCAGTGGGATTTGGAAAAATAATGAGACTTCAAGTTGCAGCAAGGAAGATTTAGGTAAGACGATATAAAACCTGCCAGCAGGCAGTTCGGTGATTTGTTTGGGAAGGACATGGAACCTCCAACAGTGGAAGAATTTAAGAACATACTTATTGCAGATACAGTTGATCTAGTCCTGGGATAATGAAATAGCTTTCAGGGTATCAAGGTGAGCTCTCAAGGTCCTTTCCAGACTACTTTTTTAGTAATTATGACCAGAATGAGGATGAGAAATACAATGAAATTCTCTAAATAAAACAGCAAGACAGCAAAGTCAAAGGCATTTTTGTGTAGATTGTTACCTTTTGGTAAGTAACATGGATGTTGCCTCACTTCCCCATTGCTCAACGAAGCTCAGCACAAGAGCCCTTTGCAGTCTCCAGAATACTCTATCTTAGCTGACTTTCATTTCTATAATGGCACTTTGCCATACATTTAATGTCAATTGTAAGTGCTTCGGCAACTATATGCTCAATGCCCTTCTGTAATCTCTCACAAACCTGAAAAAAATATCAGAAAAATTAAGCATTTTCAAATGCATGCAAGAAGTGTTCTTCTTTTCCCAAAGTTTATTCATGATGTTTATTAGAGTTTTACTAAATATGCAGTAGTTTACAATGCAACACATATGTTTAAACTGGTAAATGAGCAACAAACTGGGGAAGTTTTTCATGGGGGGAGCTGCATTCTTTTCCACTGAAGACATGACAAAGCAAACGGGTATCTGTTGATTAGGTAGAAAAAAAACCTTACAGTTATAAATGCTTCATCTCCTTTCATTTCTGCCTTTATTCGATTTTCAGCAAGTCCTTGTCAGAGGATCAGGGAAATCAGAGCAGCCTCTTGCTGAGCTCACACAACTATTGTATTTTGGAAGTGCTGACCAAACAACCCTCAGGTGCATAGCTATGGCTGGGGAAATTGTGATTATTGTTCTGAGGACTTGCCATGGGGAAACTAAGCATGGATTCTTAATTTGTACCAGATGGGACCACAGCTCTTACTTTGTGCAGAGAAGTATTTAGAAGCACTCTGAGAATAAATATGATAGCCTGCAGATCAGTGCTAACATGAATTTCACGCAAATTAAAAATACTTACCACTGCCAGGAAGAACACAAATGAAAATGCAATGAGTTTTCAGCACCACACCCAACAGTTCTTAAAAATGCTTTATAAAATGTGATTCTAACCTTGTGAGTTTTTCTTCTTTAATACTTTGCATATGTAAAGACCTGGAATAGTGGTTTCAGGCACTGGGTAGAGGGGTGAGGGATTCCTCTCAGCTGCCCTTACATTCTGTCTGCAGCCTAGATGCTCATTTCTAATCCTTTCATCTTGCTCTACAGTCAATGGAGAGAAGCAAGCACTTATATGAATCATAATGATTCGTGCCATCCAGAGGGACCTTGACAGGCTTCAAAAGTGGGCTCAAGCCAACCTCATGAAATTCAACAAGGCCAAGTGCAAGGATGTGTGCATGCGTTGGGGCAATCCCAAGCACAAATACAGGCCTGGGCAGAGAATGGATTGAGAGTGGCCTTGAAGAGAAGGACTTTGAGGGTGTTGGTGGATGAAAAGCTCAACATGAGCCAGCAATGTGCATTTGCAGTCCAGAAAGCCAACCATATCCTGGGGTGCATCAAAAGTAGAGTGACCACCAGGTCAAAGGAGGTGATTCTCCCCCTCTACTCTGCTCTTGTGAGACCCCACCTGGAATACTGTGTTCAGCTCTTGTGCTCCCAACATAAGAAGGATGGGAACCTGTTGGAGCGAGTCCAGAAGAGGGTCACAAAGATGATCAGAGTGCTAGAGCACCTCTCCTATGAAGACAGGTTGAGATAGCCAGGGTTGTTCAACGTGGAGAACAGAAGGCTCTGGGTAGACCTTATAGCAGCCTTCCAGTACCTAAAAGGGGCCTACAAGAAAGCTAGAGAGGGACTCTTTATCAAGCAGTGTAGTGATAGGACCAGTGGTAATGGTTTTAATCTGAAAGAGGGCAGATTCAGGTTAGATGTAAGGAAGAAATTCTTTACTTAAAGGGTGGTGAGGCACTGGAACAGGTTGCCCAGAGAAGCTGTGGATGCCCCATCCCTGAAAGTGTTCAAGGCCAGGTTGGATGGGGCTTTGAGCAACCTGGTCTAGTGGAAGGTGTCCCTGCCCAGGGCAGTGGGGTTGGAACTAGACGGTCTTTAAGGTCCCTTCCAAC
>VXAL01000641.1:16626-27707 GCA_013399475.1 Chauna torquata | reverse complement strand
TTATATATTATATCACTATTATATAATGAGGTCTGTGTTATACAGCCTGTTGTTGATGTTAATGTGTGCTGCTGGCTTTGGGTAGATGTGGCAGACTTGGTGTCCTGAGTTCATCAGCTCTTGTGGCTTCAACAGGATTGTCAGCCTCTGGATCTTGTTTTTTCGGGGGGGGAGAATTTCACATTCTAACTCTCAGCATATTTTTCTTCACTCTTTGGCCTCCTGTTTTCTGGGAACTGTTTCTTCATCCACACCAACAGCTACCTATACATCCCATTCACACAAACTCTCACCAACAGGGCTCTTACAAGCAGTATACCCAGTAACTGAAGGTACCTGGAGATGGTGCAATGTGAGTTGAATTTTACAATATAAGAAAATAAAAATTAATAAGAAATAAACATATTTTTCCAAGTTTACTCTTAGGTTAAGAAAAATCTTATTGCAAAATCGTGATGTCTTCATCATCTGGCCTATAGTATTTGCAATCTCCATTTTTCTTATTAAACATATACTTAAAATCTGTGTAGATTGTTTGTAGTCTGACCCTGCAAAGCTTACTTGCAGATGTCAGTGGGGATACTTTCGTCTATGAGAACTGTTGAACTGAGCAGAATTTACAGGATTGGGCACTGTGTTTTGAAAAGCATACTATGAAATATATGGCTACACAAAATAGGCACATTAATATACAATTACATTTCAGTTGTGCAACCTTAACACCGTGTTAATATAGGCTTCTTATGTTTAGTGTGCAATATGTTTGAGAAAACATATGGCATATAATCCTCCCCAAATGGTTTTAGAAATGAAAAGGTGTCCTCCATGAGCCTCTGCCACTGGGGAAGGGAATGTTTTCTCATTTCTCTGGATGCTGGAACCCCATGATGAGCAGATTTGCATAACAATTAACCTCTAAAAATAATTTATAACCTCCCAGATGAGAAATCAGCTTCAGGGTGGTTAAAAGGGGAGACATTCTTTATTAATGTGACTGTTTGTATAAAGGAGGCATCCAAGCAGCATAGGCAGTCCCTCAGAATGGGATGTAACGCTTTCTGTGCACTATGGAGAGAGCAAAGCAACGTTTTTCTTCCATTTTCACTGCAGAAGCATTACCATCTCAGAGAGAGAGAGAGAGAGAAGGAAACTTCATTTATTAGGAGAAAGCCTGATCTAGCTTAATAAAATGTTTAAAAGGTTAAACACTCAATTGTTTTCCTGTTCATGCAAAAAGCACAAGAATCCCTTTATTCCTCACAGCCCTTCTGCCATGCTGACAGAGATGTTCTGTTTTCATTTACTCTCTCCCTGGCTCTGGGATACAGACAAAGGAAAAGGAAAATGCAGGGAGAAGCCATGAAGAGGAGAATTTGTAGTTTAGATGTGCTTGTGGTTTCGTACAGCCGGGGCTATTCCTAGGATAACAGTCTGCATCTGAAGCTAAAAGCGGGCTCTCCACAGAAGGAAACTAGTTTATTCAGAGAAATTTGTGTGTCTTGTACTCTGTTGCAAGGCTTTCCCTCACTCCTTTCCCTCTGTTACTCAGAAGGCAAGACCTAATGTACAAAGAAGTCAACTGCCTCTCAGCGTTACTGGACTATGTGCTCACTTATTTGTTGTGATAGATGTTGACAGAGTTCACACTGCTTTGCAGAGCATGCCCCAAACATCTCACACACTAATGAAACTGTTCTACACAAAGGTACTCCCACTGCTGTTTCCCTCTGGTGTGACCATCTATCTCCATTATCCAGCTTGGTGTGAGCAGACCTAGCACTGTTTTCAGTGTCTTGATGCTTGTCTTTTATTGAACGACTTCCCAGAGAATCCTCTGGGTAGAAACAGCAAATGAAACTTTTTCCGAGGTACAAATGCACATTACAAACTAACAAATACAGGCTTTATCTTCTGTTTTCTGAACACTACAAAACTTTTGGCATCAGCAATAAAGATGTTAAGTAATAACAGTAAATGATAATAATAAAAAACATTGGCAAATCAGTTGCCCATTATTTTTTTGCCTCAATATTAGGGAATATTGGAAATCTCACAAGAAAGCCTGCCATGAGACTTCATTCCCCAGTTTTGCAATGCTCAGTGGTTCAGACAAGCTTTGAACAATCAGCCAACATGTGGCTTACTTAACTAGGTTAAACCACTGATGATGTTGAGGTATATCGATTGAGCAGGGTCATGAGTACTGGGAAGGGGTTCACTTAGTGCTCTGCGTGCTCAGGCAGTCTGCACGCTGCTCTCAGGAAAGGGCTGGTATTGGAGTACCCAAGTGCTTACTGTTTCTTAGAAGTGTTTTGTAATATTCTGAGAACATTTCTAGTTTGGTATTTATGCCCTTATTAAGTTTTGTTAGTGTTTCTATATTGTATATATATATATTAGGTATACATAAATTTGCCTTCTTTTTGGAAGCTTGCCATTCTTACAGCCAGCTAATGGTTTTGGTGATAGCTCAAAACAGAACAGACCAGAACAGGAGATTGCAGAGTCTGTGTGTACTAAATAGCTCACTTGAAAGGAGTGAGGAAAATGTTCAAATGTTGCTTTAGCCTTTCTCCATGAGGACAATTTGCAGAAACAAAACTGATCTTGCTTTTTTTGATTGTACATTCTTCAAGGCAGAAGTACATTTTAACTGTTGATTACACGCGTGAGTTCCTGTTGCATATTTACCCAGACATTCATCTGCATATTATAAAAGGATCTTTGAGATAAATTTTTGGTCAGAACCCTTAAGGACAGGTTGTCAGCAATGTCCTGATCATTTTCAGGCAGAAAAACAGCACTTGGGAATGGAAGCATGGCTATTGAGACTGGAGAATTGGGATGATACTAGGTAACAGTGAAATGATGTTGGATGACACTGAGATATCCTTGGAGCATGGGGGTCAGAGTCCTCTTGTACATCCTCTGCTTTCAGGCTCTGAATGTGATCGTAGTTCTGTAGTTAACTGAAGACAATGAAAATAGTTACATGTCATGCTCAAGGCTTAACCATTTGTCAGCAGAGATGATCAAAGAGGCTCTCTCATCACCTGCACCGCATGATTTGGGAGGTTTGCTCTTCTTTGCAGCATTGGGGCTTGGATCTGGGTGAAGGGAGAATATTGGACCAGAGCTTTGTTAAAATACCCCTAGGTACCTGGAAATTGTATTGGTCGATGTAGCTTAAGACTCTCATTGGTTTTGGATAAGGATGGGATCTTGTACCAGCTTGGCACCTTGATGGTGTTTGTAACATATACATGGTTAGCCATAAGGTTTATCCAGGTATATTTTAGCTCACCAGTTCTTTCCATTTCAAAGGCCTAAGAAGTTAGTAGTGACCTGGTCTCTAACCACAGTACATAGCTGAAGTTTCTCAGAAGACTGAAGTATGACCTAAAATTCCAGTGGGTTTGTTTCATGAAATCTGGGTGAGCCTTGATACATTTCAGTATGAAAGAGAATATCATATTCAA
The DNA here is from genome assembly GCA_013399475.1 of Chauna torquata. NCBI lineage: Eukaryota > Metazoa > Chordata > Aves > Anseriformes > Anhimidae > Chauna > Chauna torquata. The sequence goes on along the minus strand of VXAL01000641.1, from coordinate 24,228 downwards.
TCTAGTGATCTCCATTAACCTTCATTTCTAAGACAAGCGTGAGACGAGCTTTCACACTTCCCTCTCACGCCTTTCACCAATTTTTTCTGAAACAACTACCACCGTACTTTACAAACATAACCTCTGCCTCGCATTCTGAAAGTCGGTTTAACATATGAAAGTGTGTTTCATTTTGAAGGGATTGAATAATGCCAGGTATAATTTGAAAGATTCATAACTCCAGGCTGATTATAAAAGGGTGCTCTCCGGTCCTTTTAATCTTTTTATTCTAATGTGTCTAATTAATTTAAAAGATGAATTCTTTCTTTTACATGGCCTCAGTTATTTAAGAAAATTGTTGCTTCTACAACCTTATATTCCATTTATTCTCCCATCTCCCCGCTTCCTTAGTGCCCACTGTGTCTTAGTAGAATCTCAGTGCAAGAAGGAAAGGAAAGAAAAACAATTATTTAAAAGAAAGAAAGATAATGAAAATTAATTCAAGGCTAGTAATCCAATAACATCTCCCTTCTTATCACAATACCTATTAAAATCTAGTTCAGGATATCAGTACTGTAATTTTTAATCACAGCATACTTGGCCTGCAGATTACTTCAAATCTGGCGTGCAGACTGCTGTTTTGTTTAATGCAGGAAGAAGCGAGGAATACATGAAAAGAAACAAACTGGGGACAAACTGGAGAGTTTTCTTGTGGGAAGAAAACACTTTTTCAGAGAATGTGTTACAAAACCTAGCATAAAATGTGTGGATTGTGCCATCCTGATGGCTTCTTAGCACTGAAAAACTATACTGTCTACTGGAAACATGTTGTCATTCTATGGATTTATGCTTGATGCACATGACCAAAGCTTCCAACATTTATCAGACCATCCCGGCCACAGGATTAGACTTGACGGCCAAAGCAAATAATGTGAAAAAAAGAGGGACCAGGAAGTATTATTTATATTCTCAGTAACTGCAATAGATGTTTAGATTCTCATGAACGATGATTTTAACACCTGTCTTACCAGGAAGAACATCTATCCAGTGCAGAACAACCGTGAAACCTGTCCTTTGTCCTACGGAGTAACACTGCTCTACCTTGTGACAACATAAAATATAGACCTGATGAGAATGTGAGCTCTAATTTTTAGGCCTGCAAAGGTTGTAGTGCAGACAAGATTAATTCCTCTCTGTATATGACATGCCATTGTAATAGCACTATCAAAGGAAATATCAATTCTAACCCAGCTATACAGTATTAAACACACAGAGGCCACAGCTATGAATTGTTATAATAGGGTTTGTATCTCTGTTTCTATTGCTGTACTGATTCTGATTGTTAATAGCTATCTGAAATTGATTTTAAAAGAACATTTCTATGCTTCTCCTCAAGAGTGTTGTTAGAGAGGTTTCAGGTCAGCTACCCTGGAAGGGAAACCATAAACTTTGCTCAAGCGCTCAAAATGAAATGTTTGTGTTAACTCAGCTGATAAACAGCTGAAGTGAGAGTCTTTAAACCAGTCTTCCTTTTGAGTGTGTTCAGAAGGAAGAATAACAACACTCACTTGAAGAAATGGAGCTCAGGAGACTGAAAATCATGTACATTTAGTGCTGATGATCTAGTTTGGATCACTGGGCAATCGTCACACTAACTGGATATCATCCCCGCCAGTTCAAGGCCTCTTCAAGCGGTGGGCAGATTGTTACTAAAAACAGACTTTAAAGCCTGAGCACTTTGTAGGAAATCTTCCACAGGCAGAGGTGATTGGAAGAGCATTTTGGGAAGCATTCAGCTGCCCCCATATATTAGCACAAATTTGTCTGCAGCAGGAAAGGCGAGGATGTGAGGAGAGCTGATGCCTGACCATGAGGCAGATTCATCATCTCAGACCCTGCTTAGGGGTCTTTCCCTCTGCTGGTGAATACACAGTCAGAGAAAGCAGAGTGCTCCTATCTTTGTGCTGCTATGAGATGGGTGCCAGGGCTGACGCATCTCTGCTGGCACATACAGAAACACAATGCGTGGCTTTCCAACCAAAATACTCTGAGTTCATAGTTGGACCCTCCTCCTGCCTCCCACAGAGCTGGATGCGTGCAGCTGCACTAGAAAGCCTTTGACAGCTGCTAGGGAGAGCCAGTGCCCTCACCTCCACCTCTTTGAGGAGCCCCCGGAAAAACAGCAAGATCTGGCCCTGGATAGCACCAGCTGTCTTGTCTGCTGGATTGAAATGGAGAGTAGGAAATGAGAATCTGGGTACGTTGTGAACATATAAGTAGCAGTACCTCCTTTATTCCATGGGGACTTCAAAGGTAAGCTTGTATAATGCCAGCCCATGCAACAGTACTGTTATTATATACAGCTGAAGTACTGAGCAAAGGGGAAATGATATGCTGTTATTCAATCTTTATAGGAAGACTTGTACATTTAAAGCAGCTAGGTGGCAGCTGTTAAGACGGAATTGGGAAACTGTGCCGTAATTTGAATTTGTGTACTTGGCTTAATGCTCTGCAACTATGTAGTAGTCCTGCAAGCTTCCTCTTTTCCCAGATAATGGCCCAAATGTCTACCCAAATTCCTCATTATTTATTATTATTCAGTAGAGGGGATCATCTATCTGCTACTGGAAAGAAGAAATCCCAGTTCTTCAGTCATTTTTGCAGGGGACTTGAAATCTTTGGGAGGTTATCAGGGCTTTACTCTTCATACACTTTCACACAGATAAGAGCAAGAGCGAGTTAATTCCTCTGAGCTAAGCCAGTCAGATATTGAAGAGAAAGTTAGCGAGCACCTGGCTGCAGCTGGAACGGAGGTTTCTGAAGACAGAACTCAGCCAACCCTATTTGAAATCAGATACTGTTCCAGCAAAAGCTGTCCTGCCAGTGCTGCTGGCATGAAATAAACATTGCTATGTTTAATGTCAGGGAACTGTTGAAGAATGCCATGCATTTTACTGCTGAAAACCTTGCATTTTTGGAAGCTCCATAAAATCATAAGGATTAAGGAGAATGCCTTAGATTTCACAAAGCTCTGCTCTGCATCTAGACAGCTAAGTGGAATTTGTCTTACTGATTTCCTTTTTATGTCAGAGAGGTTACAAATCACGGTGTGTGTTTCACCTGATGCAGAGGTATATTGATGCATTTTTCCACAGAACATTATGGAAATGAAAACCCTTTAGCATAAAAGATAGCGGTTCACAGGGTTTCCCTGTTGCTCTGCTACCTGAAGATAAAATGCTACTGGGGGATAAAGAGGAAGCTGGATATTCATAAAAGTATGGACAAAATTTTTCTGCCACTTCATTTATCTGAAAGACCAAGTTTCCCACTGTCAGTGAAGTAAGGCAACTCTGATTTTCATAGGTCTTAAGGCTGCTCCTCATCTTACAGCAAAGATAGAATATGGTGTCAAACAGCTAAGGAGTCCATCTGCATGAAAATGGACAGTCTGCACTAAGTTCCTATCATGCAAAAATCTGTCTGTAAGTCCTTTTATACTGTGAATATTTTTGATCCCCTATGATGTAATGAATAGCAAACCCTGCTTTGCTGTGGGGAAACTACCACAGTTTTGTTTCAGGAGCAAGTTCCTGCTGTGACCACAGTAAAACCGGATTTTAACTCTACAGCTTCAGAAGCAATGGAGTCCATACTGAGTTTGGGAAAGAAGCAAGTCTGAACTACTTGCATGATGGCAGGAGGCTTTCATAAACCTATGCTCACAGAAGCATTGTGTAAGTAAAGCCCTGAAGAGAGTAAAAGGGGATTTTAAGCTGACATTACTAATTTTTTTTTAGAACATGCATTTGGAAAGGATGACTTCTTTAATGTTTCATTAACTGACTATCCCACAACAAATTTGAAGATCCGATATAATAATTTAATCCAAAATTGTTGCAGCAGCCCTATAATAAGGGTGTAGACTTAAAACAGTAGTAGCAATAGTTGGATGCTGTATGTGCCATTTAATTGCACAAAACATCCTTATTTCTTAGCCTGTCCTGGAATATATCAACTTCTCTTTCTGTTTCCTGACTATATTATAGTGTCTTCCAGAGCATAGTTTAAACTTTAATGTATTAATAAATGCCATCAATAAAAATATCTTGATAATTCACATTATTTGAATAATTATAAAATCAATCATCAGAATGATCTTCCCCGAAATTATGCATTTTTCCTTTTCATTGCATCATTAATTTGAGGCCTAATCCTGTGTACTTTGGCCTTCCAATGCTCCTGCTAATGTCAAGCAGAGCCTTATTAAATTCAGATGTTCTGCCCTGCTGGTTCGAATTCCAGCTTCTGAGCCTAATTTTTCAGTTCCTCTGACTTCCTCCCTGTTTCTTAAGAAAGTCTGATGAAACCTAATTTACCTCAGCTAACAGAAAAATCTTGTAGAATTTTTACCTACAGAAAACTCACCAGTGTCAGTTAGAGTTGCTGATTCTAGAAAATATCCCTTCATGAGCAACTCTGGGACAACAAGGAGCAGATGTATCTTTTTTCACCAGTATTTTCTTCTGCTGTTAGTAAAGGTACCTTGTGAAATCATGGTCTTCTGTGCAGAAGCAAATTCTTTGAAAGAGCTAAATATTTTTCAGACCCTTCCTTGGTACATTGCTGCAGACACACAAGTCTTTGTTCAAGAATCTTCACGTTCAGCAAGGATCAACACAGCAGGCGTCACGTGGAAATTTTGAATTCCCAATAACCTCCCCATTTAAAATGACTAACTTCTGGCCTCCGCCCCAGGAGGGTAGGGAGGGGAATAGATGAAGAAACTCTTTCATTTTATGCAGTACACTTCTCCTCCCTGATAGAGTGGAAAGTTGGTACTATCCCAGGTTTCTCCCAGCAGTTTCAGGAAATAGACCTATGGGTCCCATTGACCATTGGATTAACGGAATTTCCATAGTTCCTTCTCACTGATTGCCTGTTTTCCCTGCCCCTAAGATACTTTCTGTGTAGCATCAAATCATTCATTTCTTCGAAGCTAAAGGAAGAAGCACCGCCAAGTCAAAGACTTGCCACAACAGCTCATTATTGGGTAGATGGGTGTTTCATTTATTTTTGCCAACAAGAACTTTGTAAGGATTCTTCTTAATTATTGTGTAGATAGACTGGAGGGCTCTAATCCTCTGCCATAATTTAGTGCTCCCGTGCTACTCTCACTCTACCTTCCTCTGAAGCACTATTAGCAGTGTTACCCTTCCTTACCAATAATCCATGTAATGTTTTTGTTTACCACTCCACAGGGAAACACCAGCAGCTTTTTGGACTAGTTTTATATTCCAGCTACCTTCATCTGACTCAAGAGCTGCACTGCAGTCTTCATACATATGCATCCATGCCAGAAAACCAGAAGAGTCTCTTGAAGAAATGCAGAAAAAAGCATGCAACTTCCTGCATTGTTATACTGAGTACGATTAAGACTTTGTGTGGCATTTACATTAATGTAGGAATCCTTAGACCTATTGATAGTGATTACTCTGAGCAACAATGGCAAATTAAAACATAAGCATATACAAGAATAACTGTGGTGCTTTTTATACAGAAAGAATCCAATAAAAATTCCGTTCTTAATTTTTTTATGGGTGGGACTCATAAATAATGTGAGTTTTGTTGTTGATTTAAGAGAGAAGTGTTTCTACCCATTAATATAAAAATGTCATTTTCCAGGTTTTGATATATGATGGTTGGTATATTCCAGCAAGAAAGATTGGAGCCATATTTCTTCAGTGGTTTTCTAGCTATGATTTCATTGATTGAGCTGAGTTTGAATCTCTATTTCCGCCATACATGCTAGTTTTTTTGGACTTCTCAGGGTGGTTCTGTGCCTCTGTATCTCAAGAAAAAAACTCTTTGTAGAAAAGTTTAAATCTTCCAGAATGCAATAAACATGCTTTTTTTTTTATGTTGGTATCATCATAAAAATAATTTCCAGTCACTCTTGTTCTGTATTACAGAAGTATTAGTTCTTCGATACTGAGGCTGATTTTACCAGCTTCCTACACCACATAGTGTTTTGCTCTTGCTTGCTTAACCTGACATGTAGCTGGCCAGATTCACTGCTTTTACCTGCCTTTCCATCTGTCTGGACATTTATAAATGTTAACCATGACAGTCCTGTGCTCTGTATGCTCTGTGACTGAATGGAGAAATGTACCTGGCAGAGCTGTTAGACAGCCACGTTCATGCATACAGTCTATGAAAAATTACATAGTAAAATAGACTTTCATATTTTTTTAGTCCTTCTAGGACACCAGACAAGGTAGTCAGACATCTTCGTGACTGTACCTAATGTAAGATCCTTAGTGGGTATATTCCCTGTTTTAGTTACCTTTTCTAATTTTCTTCAGTTACTTCTCTTGGAATTGTAATAAAGTGAACACCCTGTTTTACATCTGTATTTCTCTTCATTAAAACCTGGACTTCTTTTATTAAATATTTTCCTAATTCTCTTGATACCTTAAAAAGTTACCTTGCAAATCCAAGGTCTCCCTCCTCACATACATATCATCAACACAATATATTGTCTAGAAGTTTTATGCTTGATCTTTTTACAACCGAAGAAGTCCATTTTCTGCTACATTCAGAGAGGGAAAACCCTTTTTTCACAACTTATTTTTTAAAAATCAGTAATTTAAAATCATTCTGCATTGAGGACGATAATTTCTCCAGTGTTTCCTATCCATACTATCATCTGCATTCACCTACTAATGCTCAATCATAAAAGGAGTTTCAGAGAGGCACCAGGCAACATCCCTGCTGTGCTGGTAGAAATTCTTCTGTCAAGACAATGTCAGGCTGATGCTTTTATCACCACAACTCAATTCCCTCAATCTTGAGGCAAAGAAATATGACTGATAAAACCTCAAATTATTGTATGGGAGGTAGGTTTCCATGCTGTGGAATGTTTCTGTTCCTTCCCCCTGCATATAACAAAAATGAGAATCTGCTCTTGATTTCTTGTGCCTAATGCTTTCCATAGATGAAGACTCACCATCATACCATTTTGGCCCATTTGTGGAGTAGGCTAGGAAATGAAGAATAATATGCAAGGCCTTCAATTCCTGGCTTTCTCTGTTGGCAGTGCTTTCTTCTCCATTGTCGCTTGTCAGTCTTATCCCATAGTGTTGTCCCAGCTGGGGACAGGCCTGCATTAGCTAAAAGGCATCCCTGTTGTAGGTCTGGGAAACATCAGTTCCAGGCTGCCTTTGAAGCACAGAAGAAGTCAGTTCATGAAAAAAGTTGAAAATAAGGTTACATCTTCACTGGTCTAAAGGTGCATCTTGACAAAATGATAATAAATGTACAGCTACTCCCTCACTGCAAGATCTCAAGGGAAACGGGGGCTTGTAGTTTCTATTACAGTGTAACAAGCTCTGGTATAGCACATATAATTGACCTCAGCTAGCCCTGTCATGGGAAAGGTTTCTGGGCATTGCCTGTGCTAGCATTTTGCATGAAGGTAAACATTTTGTTAGCTGCTGCATTTCAAATCAAACAAACAAACAAACAAACAAAAACTTCTGGAAATAGGATAAACACTCTAAAACCTGTTATACCCAGATTTCTGCCACTGGGGAACTCCCTGTACTGCTGTATGTGGCTACT
>VXAL01000641.1:0-14958 GCA_013399475.1 Chauna torquata | reverse complement strand
AAGCCTTAAATAGTTATCTTGCCTTTTAACCCCAAATTGCAACAAGCCGTCTTAACAAGAATTCATTCTTTCTTTATTATGTATTTGGAAGATATTGTCTCACAACATTAGTCTCTCTTCTGCCTTTAATAACAGCCAGACTTGTTATAATATATTTTTATACATAATACACACAGAAAAAAATTAAAATGTACTAAGAAAAAAAATAGAGAGTTGTGAGGATTTTCCATTCTTGTTTTATCAGATATTATGAACTCTGAGGATGGGTCAAGTCTGTCCTCATTGAAACTTGCTAAGCCTCATTGAAACTAGTGGGGTTGAGCTAATGCAGCTGATTACAGACTTCGGCTCCTAACTTGTCTCCTATTAACTCACAACACTATTTCCCACATGTAGAACAAGATGAGATCTGCTGACTGTGGTGCTCCATTTATAGGAACTGTAACAGACCTATTACTTCTCTGCAGATCATAATGTTGGCTGCTTTGCCTGACAAGGAACATATATCTCAAGATACCAAAATTACCAGAAATCTCCTTCCTCCTCATAAATGTGATTGTTTAGTGATATTGTCTACTAATGGATCTGGCTAAATGAATTTTGGACCTCATTTGCAATTTTTATTTCACTCAGGAGACAGCAGGATACAATTATACTATAAATCTATGTTAACAGGTTACCTTTTCTACACTTCATTTTCTGTATTGGATGAATTTATTTTGCCTAATAATTGATAGTTTTTTATAGGCCTAGTTATTCTTTGGAGTTAATACCTCAAGTATTGCTTTGGGTCATGTTGTTAATATTACATTTTTATCCATGAATATGTAACAGGACTTCTTTTAGTGTGCACTCACAGCCAGGCCCTTCCAGAACAATCACATGATCTGGATAGAATTTTGTTTTAGATCCTGATACTTTTTGTATCCAGATCAATTATCTCCTCCAGGTCCAGGCAAAAACACAAAATGTTCAGCATCTTTTTGTCAAAGTAGGCCTAGCTTTGGGTTGCGTTTAGCATCATTATCCTTCATACGGTAGTACTGCTGAGGATTGCTTAGCACACTGAATTCGAACAAGGGGGTACAGTTGATGCTTAGGCCTTTGTAGCCATGTTTTTCTAATAAAATAAGTCTTATATTTTCTATTCAGAGAGAGCATATGTATTCCTGACTCTTGAACCTGTGAGATGTCATGGTTATGGTGATCCGGGCAGGCTAAGAGAGACCCATTATTCCCAGACTGCTGGGTGAGCTCAGTCCTTTCCTTCAGCCTCAGTCAGGTCTTGTGCATTACAAAACATGCACAGGAAGGCATTCATGAGGCACAAAGCCACAGGAAACCAGGCCCCATTAGTTCTAGTGTCACTAAACTAGCTGTGATTTGATGCATGCCCAATGGACTGGATAAACAAACCTTCCCAAAGTTTAGTTACATCTTAGGTCTTTTCCATGTTAACTGTGGTTGTCTGGCACAATTACGCATCACAACAGGAGAGTTCGGTGCAGGCAAGCCATAGGAATTTCATGTTCTCCTCTAGTTTTGTTTTGCTGTTGCTTTTTCCCCCCTTTTTTCCAGAGTTTAATTCAGTCACACTGATTATCCAAACAGCCTTGCAGCTTTTCCTGGAAAATTGTAACAGTAATTGCCGTGCTGTGCACACCTTTTTGATCGCTATGTTCTTAAGCACAATTTGAAAGATAGATTACAGAGAACCCAAACATTTTTTATTCTTACAACTCAAAGTGGCACTAATAAATAACCATAAAAGAGCAATCTTACATCTATAATTTTTTCATAGCAGATCCTTATGAAAACATTATGTAATTAATTTTTTATCAGCCATGTGACAGTCCAGGCAGGGAAACTGGATGATGAAATATAGGACCAGCTAAAATCATAACCAACCAAATTGTTTTAGACATACGTGCATAAATATGTTTGCTCCTACAGTTTCCATGGTGTTCTGCCATCATTGGAGAGTTCTCCAAATATGAAAGTGGGTCCAAAAATCATGATGTTGAACTCCAAGCACTGCAGAAGCCCTGTGGCATAGTACATTAGCAAACAGAAGGATATCAAAGGAAGAATTCCTCATTTAAAGAGTACTAATACTCCTAAAGAACCATATTTTTCTTCATTTTCTGTGTTTCTATCCATCTTGCATAGAACTTTTCACTGGTACAGACAAATCTCAAAACTAGAATTTATTGAACTTAATTTTAGAAATATAAATCCCAGGTACCTAGTCAAAGCACACTGCCCAGGTTTCACCCTGTAGTAAATGGTGAAAGGCGGCAAATCAAAGAATATACATTATACTCAGATGAGAATAATTCTGATGCTCTCTCTCTTCTCTGTTGACGGGATGCGGACACTTGCATTACAGCACCCAGAATGCACCCTGGGCCTAATGAAAGGAAGTAAGGCACAAAGTGATGGGTTATTTAAAAATACATATTTAAGTATAGCTAGCTAGATACATATCAAATACCTAAATTTTGACCCAGGTCTTATCTGGATTAGTTTATTTTCACTTGTTTGATCTCCCTAAAATAAGAAGCTCCATAAATCTCAAAAGATAATAGTTGTGGTATATTCTCTTTAGAACATCCAGTTTTGTTTAGAGGTATAAATTTCAGTGGGGAAGAATATACAAGGCAATAAAATATTGTACATGATTAAAAGCTAGTGCCATCTTTGGATAAAACTTCATTCTCCTCATTCTCTCTCTTTTTTTTTTTTTTTTTTTTTTTTTTTTTCTTTTTCTTTGAAATTTGTNTTTTGCCTTAGCTTTGAAAGTTGTGCGGTTTCAAGTACTTTGATAAAAATAATTTGGACAAATATTTTGCTTCTTAATCTGACCTGGACTATTAAAAAAAAAAGTAATCTAAATATATAAAGCAAAATATGCTCACCTATGTAGATGCTTGGACCTAACTTGGCCCTTGCTTTGGAGTCAGCAAAGGATATATAAAATTAGGGATAACTGGCATTGGAAAGAGCACAGTCCTCGTGCTTTTCCTTAGGATGAGCACCCAGTGTAACACAAACACTTGTTTATGGACTACTTCCTTTAGTCTATGTAGTTGTGCAGGCAACTTCCCCCACTGATTTGTAACTGCATAATGAGCCTATGCAATGCCAGCAATAGACAAGTAAAACTAAGATCGTCCTTACTGTAAATTTGGCTTTAACATAATCTAAGAAGAGGGAGCCAGCAACACTCAACCTAAATCTTATGCAGGCAGAGAAAGTGCTGCATGATCAGCCGAGGGACCACAAATCAGCCTGGAAACCTTGGGAGCTGGACCAACAGGAATTCCTCATCTTCTGTTTCTGTTATTATAAGCACTGTTTTGTAACACTAACAAAAAGTAATTTTATGGTTGTATTTTGCCATCACGTTCACTTATGAAACTTCCTGAAATCAACTAAGGGCAGAAAAATGCATTTAGATTTAGCCTAGCTTGAAATCTAGGTCAGCTGGAGTTGATACCTTCACTACTCCTTTGAGCATCGAGCAATCCTTCCCATTCTCAGATTTAGGAATTATCCTGCTAGCATCCCAAGCATTTTACCTGGCTCTTCCATCGCTTTTCCAGATGTTACAGCTGTTATTACCATCTGTGTCACTTTTCCTCCAAAATTGCAGTAGCCTATTCTTACGTCAGTGGTAATATTTCTCCATTATTCATATGACATTAAAGTTAGAATTTGTCTCCTTTTTCTTTTTCATTCTTTTGTAACACACAGTTCTCCTTCTAGTGCCACCTTTACTTATACCTTGCTATTGATGCATGACCTAGCTGGCTAAGAGAGTCATTTTTCTGCTGATACTTTAATTCAAATCTACCCATGGGTGATGGATAATTTTAATTGCTACCAGCAGGAATCTGGGCGTATTCCGACCCAGACACCTCTGTCAAGAAATGAGTGGTCATTTGTGACATACTGGAAAATAAAAGTAGCCAAGGGCATTATCTGACTCAAACTGAGCTGACAGATTTTTATAATGTTATGTCTGGAGTCCAACAACCTTTGCTTAGAAAAATATACAGAATATTACGGGTGAGATGGGAAAAGGCAAGGAAAGTCACTATATAGACTAAAACGTACCACATGACCTCCAAATCTCAAGTGCAATTGGGGATATAAAAGCAAATCTACATTGTGGCTGGGTTTTGGAGATCTATACTATTTTTCATCCCCCAAAAAAACAGTTTTCTTGTATTTACACATCACTGCATAAACATTTATAGGCTTGTAATAAGTGACTTGGGATGTGAACTTCCTTGTCTTTCATAACAATACTTAGCTTTCTTAAAAAGCATATTTCCAGCATAAATGAGCATGTTCTGTCAGTCTTATGGAGTACTATAATCAATGGACCATTCAATTTAGAAGCTAATTAGGATAAATAGAGATTATGGAATCTGGCCATAACTAAGTCTCTATACACTTTTCTCATTGACGTACACATGTAAGTTAATAATAGTAAGTGCTTTCACTTCTAAAGTGCTCCTCACTGAATCTTGGGAGTCTAAAAGTGGTGGAGAAACTCATCAGCTGAGGATCTGGCAATTTGTCTAAGGTCAGGCAGTAAAGTGGTGTCAAAGGAGGGATATTAGAAAAACCTCATGGTTTGACAAATGAGCAAGTCAAACTGTCATGTGCAGTAAGCTTCTTTGAAATACCTTCTATAAAACATTCACACTGCTATGTTACTGACGTTACAGGTAATTGTTATAAAACGATGAGGAGAGTTATAGAAGACACATCCCAGATAGACCAATATACAGTGAATAGGCTCTGCATCTCACAGGTGCAGCATATACAGAAGTAGGCACAGGTCTAAGCCTTGATGTGTTATTAGAAAGCCACTCTGGAAGGTGTATGCTACATAAATGAACCCAGCATAGCTCTATGCAATCACTGGCAAATTCATGTCACAAAAATCCCCGATGTAGTGGTACTAGTTTAGTAAAACAGTATGAGACCATTAAAACAGTGCTGATTTCAAGAAAATTAGGTCTGCTCCCATCCAGGCTTTCTACTCTGGGTGCATAGCTGCACCTCTGGTCTGAATGAGTGCCACATGGGCCCAAGCGCTATTTGCCATATTTGCATTTCCCCAGCAATGACACAGTTTTCCTTAGGCCATCAAGACAGGCACAGCAGCTAGGTTTTCTCAATATGTTGCACAAGCCAGCTATCATGCCTTTGAAGCATCCTGCTGAATATATGGGTGTTATTATGTCCTGAACCTGGCTCCCTTGACAATTTCAGATGCTGACAGTTTCATAAAATCTTCCCTCCAACCAGCAGTGGTGTAAAACAATAACAAAAACAAATCCAAACCCTGATTGTATTGCAGCCTGGAGTAATATTGCAGCAGAACAATATTTTCTACACTTAATAAAAATATCCTTTTGATAGACTTTTGTACATCCTAAATACATAACATCCAGAAGTATATAGTGTGTGATACATGTCAAAATCCTCACTGGATGATATTTCTTCTTGTCAAAATGGCAAGAAGGGAATGCAGGGAAATCTTTAGAGCCAAGTGGGGCACTGTTTGCTCAGCTACAAACCCACTTTCTTCTCTCATAAGCACCCAATGCAAAAATATTCTATTGACATATCAAAGTTTGTATGGGTTGCCAAAGGAAAATAAGGGTAGGAAGCTAGGGTGTTTGTCAGAGATAGGTAGAATGAGATCAAGATACTCCACCAGCAGCTGACAAGCCAAAAGATTGTAGGTCAGCACTAATAGTACGTGGTTTAGCTCTAAGAGGCCACTTGTCATATAGCTACAGTCTGAACATTGCCTCTTCACTGTTCTTTCTTTGCAGCAGGCTCACTTTAACCATGGAGATTTGAGCGGATGTTCAAGCATGGGGTCTGTTAACTGCTCTACTGACAAAACCTCTAACCAGTGTCATCCAGTTAGCTGAAACAGAATCAGGTTCCTGTTAACAGGGTTTCATTTTCCACTTTGCTAGTTACTAGTACAGCTGAAGGGGATTTTTCGTGCCATTAACTTGCAATCTTTGCTAAAGTTAGACGGGTTGTTTTGGCAAAGAAGATCGTTGGCATTGCTTGCCCTGCTAGACCCTTACACGGACTTACAACTGTCTCCCTGCTTAGCTGACCTAATATAACAATGCTGTATCCAGTCCCCCAGGGAACTATTTGTCAGCAGCCATTCCCACACACTCATACTGTGAACTCCAAAATACAGATGTGGAGGGGTTTTTATGCTGCCTGCTTGATTACTAATTTCTTGTTTGTTCTCAGCATGTCCCACCATTCATGAAGTAGGTATGTATTTGTAGAAACTTTCTAAAGAGATATGAATGGATTACTTAACTCTATTTTTCTGGCATCTTTCCAGTGGTCTGCCTTGTTTTAATCAAAATGGGTGGAACACATATTGCACTTGCTTACACAACACTAAATCACTTTAATAAACTCACTGCAGAATTCAGTCAAATGTTGCAAAACTTAGTACTGACAATCTGTCAACACTCTAAGGCATTTTGCTTAACAGGATGTTACTAAGTGCTTTGCCCATTCAGTTTCATTTCTGAATTCCTGAAGAAAAAAAATCACCTTGTCGTTCTTATGAGAATCCTCACATATGTCAATCTAATTTAAAAAAAAAAGAAAAAAGTTATAGCATTATCAAGTGTATGTTGCCCATGTTTTCTCAAGGATCAGTGCAGTTGCAAGTGCTTTCTGCTCATTTACAGTATCATATTTTTCTTAGAAAAAAAAGTCTACCATTCAGCCAAGAAAGGAGCATTTGGCTTCCAAAATAAAAATTAGTTAAATAAGAAAGATATTTTAGGGAAGGGCAGCTCTCCCCCTGAAGTGCTAAATATAAATTCTTGTTGTCAGCTGAAACCCGCTTGACTGAAGCTGTGTGGATGTAATAGGAAGATTTAGCATAAACACACTCACAGTTACTGTGATGAGTTCCCTCTGCCATGCTGCCATCATGTTTTCGTACATTTTCAGTGCCCATTTATTCTAACAAATTCATTGTCATCCATATTTTTCAAATGATGTCAAAAATTTTCCCGTGAGTAGTCACTACAAGATTAGCATCCCCTTTTGTTTTAGCTCAATAAACTGGGAAGATTCCCCGCAGGAGCTGTTGGAATTTGGATGTGAGCCTCAGGGAGCAGCAATTACATAACAGTAGTCTCGTCTAGCTATGCACAATTGATCAACGCAACTCCAATCATGTTTGCTGAGCTGCATGCAGAAATTGTACGTGATCATCTGAATAAAACATAATCTGAGTCTTTCCACAAATATTAGATGAGCAGAAAAAGATGTCAAATTTGCTGGATAAATTGCAGGGTGTGAAAAATTCAATTGGCTTAGCTTAATATGTATATATTATATATCAAATATTGATGTTGTTCAAGCTGCAAGTGGATTCTGGCACCCAGGTAGACTCCCACTGAAATGAATGGGACTCTACATGGGGCTATGACTTGTAGGATAAGATTTTTGTTTGATATTTTCTAGCATCCTCAATATCAGCATGGTGTCTGGGAAGATATTAGAAGAATAAATCACTTAAAGAAAACCCTACTCTAAATTATCATAGCAGTCTTAAAACATTAGTCTGTTCACATGCTTGTTCCTTTAGAAGTCTACCGAAATGGGTAATATTCTCCATTTCTCCACTCCAGAAATATTCACTTCCTCATGTTCTTTTCTGAGTACAATAGAGCCTGCCTTGCAAATTACTTGAAATACTTTTTTCCTAGGAGATTACTCAGTACAAACATCCCAGAATCTAACCAAGTGTTTG
Source organism: Chauna torquata (assembly GCA_013399475.1). Classification (NCBI taxonomy): domain Eukaryota; kingdom Metazoa; phylum Chordata; class Aves; order Anseriformes; family Anhimidae; genus Chauna; species Chauna torquata. The sequence goes on along the minus strand of VXAL01000641.1, from coordinate 7,124 downwards.
GTGTTTCTTGTTGATGTAGACTTGCACAGTTCAGCAGCTTTTATAAATTACAGGACCTAATCATTCTCATTAAAGTTATTTGAGGACCTAACAAGTGGGCACCAATTAGATCTTTGTGGTTACATCTGTAACTGCAAAAGACCAGGGACCACTTTACATCCATTCACATCTCACATCCCCATTTAAGGAAAATCATCTTTCTCTGTAAGAGAGATAAATCTGAAGGAGGTCACTGGTCTGTCTAATGAAATGGCTTGTGGAAAATGTAGTGTTGGCAGAAAACAAAACAGGGTCCATTTATTTCTCTTTTACAATCAGTGGGAGTCTTGAATCTAAAATCTCCAGCAGTGTGGAAAATGTGACTTGCATAGAGACAGTTGCCATATGGTTACATCTACGTTTACCTGTTGTTGCAGTACGCTGTAGCTGCCCTCTCAGCTGTGCATCTGAGCATCTTTCCCATGGATGTCCCCCAGCTCAGCGCCCCTGCCTGTGCCTGATCCCCCAGCTGCAACCCTGCTGACCAGCAGGATGCTCAAGGGGGCATGGTCTCTCTTAGACACCCCCTCTTCCCAGCTGGCAGTGGCAGTTCCAGCTAGCAGCTTCGAAGACTAGCACAAAACTCACAGATTCTCCTTTTAATATTTCCTTTATGTTAAAGCAATGAGCCAGGATACCATGCTTGGGTATTCAGACCCTCCTGTCCAATTTTTTAAGTGGCACACAAGAGCGAAAGCAAATGCGTAAACTTATTGCAGACTTTGCTGAGTTTTCCTGCTTCCTAAACGCATAGGCACAGTGCATGCCCCTATACACAGTTTCCTAGAAGCCTCTCCCTTGCTCCTCGGGTCTTTCTCCTGATGTTCAGGGATTGTCTTCAAAACTGAAATACTTCTTAGATCAGCTATTTAGTCTAACTTTACTTCACCCCAAATGTAAATCCAAGCTTCAGATTTCCCTGTGAAAGCATACCCACCTCATTCTTTCTCCACCTCAGAGCTGACTGTGTATCTTTCCAGGTTTATATTTCACCTAACTCACATATGGATTCATTTTGCTGTGTCTGGGAATTTGCCACTCCCAAACCACCACACCCTGCAGAAAGACATTTCAAGAAGGTTTTCCGTAGGCTTCAGCTTGCCTGATGTGTTTTGTTCAGTCATTAAGGTTTTACAATTGATTCTTAACCCCAAAGTTGTCAAAGAATGGTGAACTCACACTCATTAAGGCAGTTAGCTCATTATAATTTTTTTTTAAATTGGTACATGATATCAGCCAGAATCCCTAGATTATACACAGACAGATCTGCCAAGTCATCACACAGGTACCCTTGTGGGAATTATGTCAGGCTCTTGGGGTTTTCTTGAGAAGCACATTCTAATTTTTTACAGTGTTAGGAAGAGCCAAGGGAGCTGAGAGCAAGGAAAGTACCCTCCTTACATTCTTATGGGGGCAAGATGGGGGACGTGAGGCATTTGGCTACAGCTTATCCTGTACTTTCATAAGCAGATTTAAAAGGTAGCTTAAGCAATGAATCATTTCTCAGCGTTTTGGGCACTCACATAATTTTCTTCCTCGTTATCAGTGTCTGTCTCATTACCAGTTTTCTGTTAAAAACAGCACAGTTCCAAGTTTTTCACTTATGTGTAACAAATTACATTATATTAAACAAAATGAAGATTTATGCAATAACAAAGGCTTTCAATAATAATCACAAGAGAGGTGTTCATTTAAGTTAAACTTGCTCATGTTTAGGGGTTTTTTGTTTCATTTTGTTTTGTTTTCCAACATCACATAACATGGCTGAGATACAAGGACCAGTGATTCCTGCACTCCTTTTTTTGATTTGTCTTTCAGGCTCTGTTATACATAAAGGGAACTAATTACAGTAGAGGACATTGCAGAGACTAGAAAAAGGATCAATACATATATTCCCCTAAGAGCATTCAGCCATTAAACCAAAGCAGGAATTTCCCTAGTGTTAATAAAGGCTTTCGGTTTTTACCCAAGAATTCTGCTAATTTTCCTGTGTTTCCTCTCTGCTTGCCAGCACAAAGGCTTTTTCATCATCATGTTCAGAACTGTTAATATGAAAGGCACAGTTTTGTTTCCTTTTTGCAATAGTCAAGGTATTACTTCTATGTCTGACAGATCTTGTCTTTTTCTGGACAGAAAATGTCTTATTTTTTTGGTGGGCTACAGTGCTAACACAGCTTATTAATTATAGAGAGAAGCAAAGATCTCGCTGTAGCTAAAACTACATGTAAATCCAAATACCTAAATGCAGAGTTTGACTCTTGAGTAGACTCACTACTGCTGGCAAAGTCTACCAAGTAATTTCTCCAATTAACTTTGGAGTTCCTGGTGAGTTACCGTTCTTAGCAAATACACAGATGTCAGACAAAGACTGTTTCAAAATTAGCAGTTCTAGAACAACAACCCTTTAACAGATTTCCTTGGTTTTATATAATTATATAAAGGCCATATCCAAGTCAGGGAATCCAGCATAACCATGGCTCCTCCCCACCTCTTTGGCTGCTTAGCCTGGATGTCTCTATCATGGAATACATTCCAAATAAAGCCCCCTAAAATATTTAATTGAAATCTAGCCATTTATGTTGTGGCTGCCAGCCCATTGTGCTAAAGTTAGGTCTAGTCATGATTAGACACTGATTTATGCATTCTACTGCCTTCTTTTTACAATAACATCATGAACAAAGTGACTTGGGAGGAGTTTTCAGAGGGGAAATTGTATAGGGAATATCAGTTATTACTGAAAATGTAATGAGGATGTCTAGCAAGAATGCACTCTTTCAGCTCTGAGGCTACAACAGGCTCATTAAAAGTAAAAATGAACTCGGCATTTAATGATGTTTTAAAATTGTTGTATTTAATCTTAAGTAGAAACACAGTGATTGAAATAGTAATGTATTTCTGTCAGACAGTCTACTGAATGCACTGCCTGCATACTGCTGTTTCCCTAGTTTGGGTGGGAAAGCTTTTACAATATTGCCCTTTTTTTCTGACTGGTTGCATTCATGGAAAATTTATGTCTCCAGAATTCTGAATCTCTGCAACACTCATTCTTCCATTTTTTAGTTTATCCCAATGTTATTTTTTCTATCAAATTAAAGAATGATTAAGGCAACACATTTTGAAGGAAATACTCCCCTTTGCACACTATCATTCTATTCCTACTGAAACCAAATAGCTCTCATAGGGGCCTACTGGCACGGCAGTTAAAGCAACTTGCTCCGTATCCAGAAAGTGTAAGTCTGAGGTTTGCTCTAAATCCTGATGGTTGCTTCCAGTCAACCCAATTGAAGAAAGGTTATCCGGGCATTTGGACTGGGAAGCTGTAGGTAGCCAAACATAGCGCCATGCATACCATTTAGTGGTGTCTAAGAAGGGCTGGACTTTTGGTTTAGAAGGCCTCATTAAATCAGTGAAGGTCATGTGAAGAAGTATGAATCTGTCGGGCTCACTCTGTTGAAGGTGCTGGAGCTGCCCTGTGGTCCTACCGGCCACTGCAAGAGGCTGCTACCTCTGGACCAGACTTTCCCACTTCTGGGAAGACTAGGACATGAAACCAGTGGTCCTGGTCCCAAGGGTAGAGATCTGGCTGAGATGCACCTGTGCCCGCAGATGGAGTCTGAAAGCATCAGGAAATGACAGAGGAAGATGCTGAGAAAGAGCAAATGGCTCTAAATGGCTCATCTCTGTTAAAAAAAAAAAAAAAAAAAGCCAGGAGAACATGAACCAGCCATGGGTCTTGCAATATTTCAGGTTAGATTTCCATTAGCTAATCCGCATCTTTACCCACAGCTGAAAGGTTATCACTGACAAAGGGAAATCAAGACAGGAAGACGGGATTCAGTAGCAAATTCAGAGACCTAAATAGGAGTCTAACACTTACACATCTCCATGTTATCCTGGTAGCTAAGCACTTCTTATAATTAGTGGAAATCTGGTCAAAACAGTTAGGTGAGGGCTGTTCGGCAGACTAGACGTAAGTGTCTGCTTCAGAACACAGTGAATATCTCTCCATATTCCAGTGGTTGTATTGACTAGCTTTTCATTGTTTTTACCAGGGTTGGAGCCTACTTCACATTTGGGTCTCTGGGTCTGGAACTCATACCCTCAAGGGCTCGGACTAACAGTGGCAACTTCAGAAATCTTGACCAAAGAGTTAATAGGCTTGAGGAGAATAAAATATTTATTTATGCAGAACATGTTCAAATGTTGCATGTTTAAGAAGTGTCACTACTGGTTTGGGAGACCAGGCTATCAGCTTGCAAGAAATAATTTAAAGGATGAGCAGAGAGAAGATGGCTTGCGATTGTAACCTGCTGAAAGTAGTCATCCTGCAAAATTCAGTACTGCAACAATTTTTTGTTTTGTTCTGTTTTGTTTTGTTTTTAAAGTAGTTGTGTACTGTTTTGCCTAATAGGAACACAGTCACATGTGCTAAGAAAAAAATAATCATATATACTTCATAATATTAACATTTTGCTACCAAGATCAAAAACTGATTTTTTTTTTTTTTTAATCACAAAATAGGTGTGTGTAGTTGGTCAAATGAATTACAGGCATTTTTGTCTTTCTTTACACTCTAGTCATACACATTGAGGCAGGATATAAGATTTGACAGTCCCTAGGGGTAAAGAAACTTCTTGGGTATTGATATCTGTATTCTAGCCCATGAATAAAGTAGTAAGACAGTTAAACCAAAATCATTACAGTTTTTCCAAAACACCCCCAAAACTGAGCATTTTACATGCATATGTTTGTCTACCAACTTTAAATTATTTAATCTCTAGTCAGTCATAGATTGATTGGTATCAATAAGAGTAATAAAAAACATATTTTTACCATTAAGGGTGTGCAGAAGAATATGTGATAAGACCACAGGAACAATGAATGCCTCAAGACAATATTTAAGCATTTTATTTAAAAACTGAAGTGCATGCAGGTACTCCTTGTTATTTAATTCCCATTAAAGTGAAAAGGACAGAAATAGTTACAGAAATGGGATGGAGCAAGTTCATGAACAGTGCATTTGGTTCTGGTCAACCTCTACCTAAAAGTAAACAGCAGAAATTCCAGGGCTCAGAGACGGGTGATGAGTGTGACTATAGATGCATACTACAAGAAAAGATACTTCTTTCAAGGAAAACTCCAAAGCTTTGGGACTGCTACTTCAGAGAAAATATATAGTCAGAAAAAAAGACAGGCTTATAGAAGGTGACATATATAAGTAACATAAAGACTACGCTAAGTTATTCAGCAGAAAACAATACAGTACTTTTATGAGAGTATACAAAAATATGGGAATTCCAACAAAATCAAAAGGTGGCAACATTCAATGAACATACTTTAAGCTAAATATTGTTTGCCAAGCTATGAGAAGCCAATTAGCACAACATGTGTTTGAATCCAAAGTACAGAGTGTGCTCATATGGATAATTAAAACACACTGAGCTCTAAGTTCAAAATTTTAGGTATGATATCAGCCTCCCCCACTCTGAGGTATATGCAGATATCTGAGTGGCAAGAGAAAGCTATTTAGCCTCTGGGCAGATGGCTAAATAGTTGCTTGTTGACTGTTGTTTGAAAATACTGTAGAAAAACCAAGACTTGTAGGTGAGAAAGCGCACCCCGAGCTTGCTGGGCTGCTGGCCTGACTGGTGTGGCAGTGTCCATAGCCCTCTGCCTCACAAGGCACAATAACTGCTGGAGCAGCTGCGCTGCTGCCAGGGGCTTGGGCAATCTCCACCATTTAAAAACTGCTGAAAATGTGATCAAGAGCTAAATTCAAAGTACAGGGAATTAGGTCCCCTTAATCTACTTGTTTTATAGGCCATAATGAATCATTTAAAACAAAAAAGAAAATTTTGAAATGAACATAATTGCCCACATATCCCTACATAAAATGTGAACAAAAACTTGTTAATCCTGAGATCCTATTTGAAAGTGAAACCCTAGTGCACTTGTTCAATTAAAAATAATTATTGCAGTACAGTTGGCAAATTCCTGCATCATTCTTCTCATAAAATTGTGTGTAGTGGCTTAAATGTTCTTGGCCTGCATTTTACCCAGGGTAGTCAATATAGTATGTTCTACCTATGGAGCGACTTCTTCCCACAATATAGTGACAGCAGCAAATTATTAACAAATGATGTGCCTACTCATGCATACATGGATGGTTGTAAGTATTTAACATTGTGCATTGCCTTAGTGAATCATTTCAGTGAACCCAGTTCTCATCTACTCTAAATCGGCACAGTCTCACAAAAAAAAAAAAAAAAAAAGTCATGATGTAAGTGTACAAGAAGATGTGAATAAAACAATTTCTTATGCAGAGATAGGGAAATGCACATGATATTGCAGAAATGTGCGTGCCCAGGAAAACATAAGCAGTATTGAACATAAAGAGAAACATATAGTTGTTTAATCTGTGAACTGTTGAGGCTTTCATAATAAACAGTATATTTTTGTGTCATAATTCAAGTTTTATTGCAACTCTTTGAACTCCAGACAGTTGTAATTTCCTTTTGTCTATCAGCCAACAGGAGTTTTACCTTAGTTTGATATTTTGCAAGGAGTAAAAGAAAGAATGACTCAGATAATTGTATTTGAAGATGCTGGGTAAAGATATTTTCACTCCCTAGAGGTAATGTTTTTTATGCCAAGCTTAAAGTTCTGAACTACGAAATAAAAAGTGTGCTAACTACTGATTTTATTAGCCCTTTATGCATTTCACTTTGAAATATTGGGAGGAAAGATCATCATACTTTTTATATGTGTAATAAATCAATTTTAGAAAGGGAGATGCAATGCAATTATTTAGTATTAGTAGTTCTCTTGGCCTTCTTAGAGCTTTCCTCTGCGGTAACAGTTTGTGTTGTTGCCTTCCTATGTACCGTCAGATCCCAAAGTTCTTATTGCCTCTATCAACACAGTTTTTGGAAAGTCAGCAGACTGCAGAGGCAGAGCCAAGGAATTGGGTGTTCCTTTCAGTGATCTTTATATCAGAAACATACACTGATCTTCTGAAAAATGTTGTATATTCCATGAACAAGAATGGCTTAACCATGTGAACCTGCGAACTATGAAGAGAGATT
>VXAL01000637.1:25627-61572 GCA_013399475.1 Chauna torquata | reverse complement strand
CCCCCGTGGCCGGGCCCCCCGCCCCCGCCCCAATAAAGGTCCCTGCCAGAGGCCGGGCTGTCCTTGACGCCGAGGGGACATCACAGCGCCGGGAGTGATGTCACCCAACGGGGGGGGTGAGGTCACATTGGCGGAGCTGCGACGGCCGTGGGTGCGTGGCGTGGTGTCACTGGTAGAAGCGTGATGTCCAGTGTAATGTCATACACGTATGCATGATGTCACTGGCAGGCATGAAACAGCTGGTGTGACATCATATAGGCATGTGTGACATCACTGATGGATATGTGATGGCTGGCATGATGTCATACAAGTGTGTGTGGCACAGCATGACACCACTGGTGGATGAGAGCTAACTCTGGTGATGCTGTACGCCCAGTGGTGGGTGATATGACATCACCGATGGATGTGTGGTGGCTGGTGTGATGTCATACAGGTGTGTGTCGTGTCATGGCTGGATGTGTGACGGTGGGTGTGACATCATGCAGGCATGTGTGACATCACTCACAGACCTGTGACAACCAGCCTGAGATCATACAGGCAAGAGTTTGACACTGTGATGCCACACACTCATTGTGACATCATACCATCAGGTGCAGGCAGGTGTGACGCAAACGTGGCAAGTTGTGATGTCACAGTAAGGGACAATGGGTCAAATGGTGCAATAACACACACCTGCCAACACAACCCTGAAGGCCTTGGCTGCCTGGTGTGATGTCACACAGGCATGCAACATCACACACTTTTTATGACATCACCCTGAGGGACGTGGGGCCAACAACCCACTGCACCCTCACAAAATCACCCAAAAGCATTTTAATCAAAAAAAACTTTAAAAAGTGCTCCCCTTATCTCCCCCCATGGCCCCCAACAACCCCCCCCCCCAACACTTTTAATGCTCTTTTATGAAAAATACCCCATTTCCACTGATACATTAAAAAAAAGAGGACCCCTTCTTCGGGCGGGGCCGTTTCGGGGTGCTGGCATTGGCAGGGAGTCTCGGCCCCCCACATCCCGGAGCGCGGGCGCCTCCTGCACCCATTAAACAACCGCAGGACAAGTCCGGCTGCTCCAGGCGTCTTTTCAAAAAAAAATAATGAAGGAAAAAAAAAGGGGGTGGAAAAAGCCCTCAAAAAGTGGGCAGGGCGGGGTGTCAGAGGGGNACTGCGGGGGGCGCCAGGGGGCCCCATTGGTGGCGGGGGAGCGTCCCCCAGCCCGGGGGGGTCCCCGGTAGCTGCCGGCAGCAGTGAGGACCGAGGCAGTGTCGGAGGGGGGGGAGGCCCCATAGGGTCTGTCCCGGGCGCCCGTGATGGAGGACAAGGTGCTGGTCTTGGAGATGGCATCTGCAGGGGGGGTCCGCGTCCAGGAGGGAGTTTTGGGGGCCACGGCATCTTCCCTGTGGACAGGGGAGAGGTTGTCACTGCTTGCTTGAAATCTGGCTATTCCCACCCCACACTCCCACAATTGCCTGGTTTTTGGCTGTCACCCCTCAAAGCAACATGAGCTCAGCCTTGATGAGCTGCAGGAACCTCCCCATGCAGGGGATAGAAAGAGGGATTCACCCAATGGGGAAGGGGAACAGAGGTTGGAACACACCCTTGTTCCTTGCTAACTCTGAAACCTAACGATGACTAGATATCTTCTCCCCTCGTTTTCTCCGAGACCTAGCCATAACTGTTTGAACCTCCTTCACGGGGTGGGGGGGATGCCCTCACTTGATCTCGTTGGCTGCCTCCTCCTGGCCGTCGTGTTTCTTCTTCCGGTAGCTGACAACCCACCGGGCGAAGAAGGCGATGGTGGCTAGTGCGCCCAGGGAACCCAGCACGGCGCCGGCAATGACAGCCCCCTCGCTAGCTGCGGGGGAAAGAGGCGGCAGGGGCAGTTTTGCCTCTCCCCTGTCTCGCTATGGGGACCATGCCCCCACTCCCCAGCCCTGCGGACACGTACTCACTTGAGTGCACCTCCAGGACAATGCTGCACTCAGCCGAACCCGCTTGGTTCTCAGCCATGCACACATAGAGGCCCGACATGTCCAGTGAGAGGTTCGTCAGCTTGAGGGTGCCCCTGGCCCGGTCTGCGGGCGAGAAATTGGGGTGCTGCCCCATGGCCCCTCACCTGCCCCCCCCCCACATACCTCCTGGTACAGCAGGGAGGGGGCAGAGTCAAGGGGATGCTCCCTGCACCCTTGCAGAGTTAAGGGGATGCTCACCCACCTCCACTCTTTGCACAGCGTGGTGGGGAGCAGGCAGAGTTAAGGGTACAAATCCTACTCCTCCACCTCTCCCCCAGCCAAAGCTTCCCGGGATTTTCCCACCCCCCTGGCCCCACCTTACCCTGGGCGGGGGGGAAGAAGACCTGCAGGGTGGGCGCCGTGCGCTGCCACTGGTACGCAGGCAAGGGCTTGCCCTTCTCGGAGGCGCAGCTCAGCGTCACGTTGGCCCCCACGGTGGGGCTGCCCTGCAGCCGGCAGGCAGGGGGGGCTGGCGGCACTGCGGGCACCATGTTAGTCCCGGCCCTGGGGACACTGGAAGACGCGGGGGACCAGGGCGCCCTGCGGGCCCTTACCCAGCACCGTGAGGTTGATCACGGCCACGTTCTTGCCCGTGCTGGTGATGTCATCCACCACGTTGACAGTGCACATGTACTGGCCCGAGTCACGCTCCCGCGTGGCGTTGATGAAAACCGAGATGTTGTGGGTGAGGACGGGGTACAAGAACCCCACTCGGGGCTTCAGTTCCGTTTCCTCAACCTTCACCACCCCGTCCAGGTACGTCAGGATCTGCATGGAGAAAATGCCTGCTCGGACGCCTCCGGATGGCATTGCAGGAGGTGAACCCCCCCACAAACCCCACATTTTGGGGAGCAGCAATGGTCACACGAGCCACCTCCATCCTCACCCACCCTGAGCGTCCACAGCATGGGAACCATGGGCACCTCCCCACTGTGGGCACCATGAGCATCTTCCCATCATAGGAACTTCCCCATCGTGGGCACCGTGAGCATTTCTCCAACACGGGCAACCCCACAGCATGGACATCCCCCCCCTACTGGGCACCTCCTCATGATGGGCACCATGAGCATCTCCCCATCACAGACATCCCCCCACCAAGGGCACCGTGAGCATCTCCCCACCATGAGCATCTCCCCATCATGGACATCCCCCCGTCATGGGCACCATGAACATCCCCCGTACTGAGGGCACCACAGGCATCTCCCTGCTTGTCCCCACTCCATCTCCCACCAGTCACCTGGAAGGGGTCAGCATCAGCCTTGTCCAGCAGCCAGGTGACATAGGGCTTTTTCTGTGAGCGGCTGGTGTACCAGGCAGGCAGCACCGCTCCTTGCCCCTCCACGGAGAAGACAGAACCTGTCCCCACATGCACCTCCAGCACGGCCGAGCAGACACCTGCCCAGCAGGAAAATGGGACGTGACTCAACCCCAGGTGCCAGTTTTAGCAAAAAAAAAAAAATCAAAAATGACTCAAAAAACAAACAAACAAAAAAAACCCACAACCAACCCCACCAATTGTTAGAAAAACTCTCTGTTCCAAAGAAAAGAAAAGAAAAAGCACGTTATCGCCTGGAGTTTGGGCCAGGAGGAAATTTTTCCTCCTTCCCTGCCACAGGAAGGGCTTTCCGGCCAGCCGGAGGATGCAGGATAAAGCCTTTCCCTCCCACAGTCACTTCCCCCCGGCTAAACAACCATGGGAAAGCCTCCACCCTAGGCTGCAGCTGCATTAGGGACAAATCCCCGAACCTCCAAAATGCTCTCGGATGAGCCCACACGATGCTGCACAGCCCTGGGGTCAGAGCCATCTCCTGCCCCTGGGTGATTTTATTTTTTATGGGGGACACCCATACAATACCTGCCTCAATGCAGGCACCCAGCCAGCACCCCATCATTTTGCAACCCCCTGTCTCATTTGCCACCCCCACGGGCACTAAACTTGGATTATTCCTGAGTGGCCTCCCATGTGCCCCCCAACACCATCCCACAGGACTGCGACAGTGACAGTGCCCCCGTCAATGTGTTCCCCCAGCACCAATTCCCCCCCAAATTAAGCCAGGAGGGGGGGGATCAGAGCAGGTTCCACAGGTCAGGGAAGGGGGGTGCCCGGCTTGTAGGGAGGATTATTTCCCAGCTTTGCTCTGAAAAGGATCAGCTGGAAAATAATCTGCTCAGGCAAGGTCGGGTGCCCCGAAAGGGTTTGCATCGGCTTCCCTCCAGGGCTGAGAAATAAATGCCACCAGTGACCGCAGCATGGCTGCCCCATCCCCACGTCCCCAGCTGTCCCCATCCCACGGTCCTAGCCCCAGAGGTGCTCTGGAGCAGGGAAAACAGGGGGGCTGTGCTGCTCCATCACAGCTAGCCCTCGCTGCCTGGTGGGATTTCGGGCAAATCCTCTCTTTTTGTAGCAAAAAGAGGAAAGTGAGCTAACGGGGGGATTTGGGTATCGGGGCACAGCCTGGACGGATTTAACTCCCAAATTAACTCAAACTTGGGCACAGCCCCCTCAAAAGCCTCACTTCCCCCCCACACCACCCCTCCCCACACAAACTCATCTGGGATTTTTTCCAGGGTGGGAAGATGAAAACAAGGCATTTGGGGGTATTTTTAGCCTCCTCCTTGCATCCGCTCTCCCCCCCCTACAAGGCATCAGCATAGCTTCCTGACGGCGCCTCACAGCCCCGGGCAGGAAGCCTTGCGCCGGCCGATAACGCGGGCTCCCCGTAAATCCAAAGTCCAACCCCCCGGTTCCCTCCTCGAGCTGGTTTGGCCAAGGAGAGGCAGCAGAAATCGGCCCTGGCTGGGCGAGGGTGGACACTTCAGCGCTTAAAAATAGCTAAACCCAACCTAAGAACATAAAACCTTAAGTCCTACCCGGGGGGAAAACACGTTGGAGACAGCGGCACAGGTCACTTGAATGCAAACAGCATCACAAAAAATAAAATAATAAAATAAAATAAAATACAGAGTATAGTTCATTACCATGCAGATGGCAGCTCAGAAGGGTCTAAGTCACACAAGCGGTTTTGCATTTTTGGTTTAACGTCATAATGGGCAGCCAAAGGGTCTGAGCAGGCTCGGAGTGAAAAGCAGTGATTTGGGGACCAATCGCCACCCAACATCTGCACTCTTCACCCCATGAAAATGCAGGATTTTCAGCCCATCAGCATCTTTTTGGCCTGGATAAAGAATGGCAAAAGCCACATGTGATGGGCAAACTTACAGTGAAACCCAGGTTCTCAGGGCTTAGCAGCACCTGAGCACCAGCATCGGCTCATGAGGGAGCAAAGGCCCTGGGTAAGATGCTCTTGGCACCGGCCACAGGCTCCCCATCGATTTTGCCTCAAGATAAAGCCCTGAAATTTTTCCAAGATCAGAGACGCTGACAAATACATATATCCTTACTCACAGGGTTACCATGGCCATGAACAAACACTTCTGCACTGAGCTCCTATATCATCGAGCTTTTATTTCATGAGTGAGCCCCAGGACCAGCCTCAAGTTGTTCCAGTTTAGCCAGCCCAAGCCATGTTTTCCCAGTCCCAATGGGATTTGGTGGTGAAGCTCAGCAGAAGCGTTTTTCCAGCAGCTACATCCTTCCCTGTCACTGATTAGTACCCACACACTTGGAAATGTCTAAAACACAGCAAATCCACCAGCGCTCAATGCAGGCCAAGCTCCCTTTGCTGTTACAAGCATGCATTAACACTGAAACCTAGTGACGACCAATTCGATAGCACTCTGTGGCCACAGCATTGCACTCTCATCCTTAAACCCTGGAGACCTAAGATCACAGCTCCATCATCATCCCCCAGCATGTTGGGAAGAGGTGACGCTGTCATCGAAGCACAAATGTTGCCTTTCTGGAGGGTGCTTGATTCTAAAATCACCTTTTTTTTTCTTGGAAAACTGACCCACAGCCCCTCATGCAGGAGGAATTGCCCCAAAAAGCACTGGAGGAGCTGGTGCTTGAGCCCAGGCAGGGGATGCAGCACTGGGTGTTCACTCACTGGGGACCAGGACCGAACCCTTTGGCACGCGGGTGCTGCCACTGGCATCAGCTCCAGATTTAGCCACCTTGCCGCTGCAAATCCTATAATGCTTTAACCAGATCAAAAAAATTAAGCTGCTTGGGGCATGCATATGCAATATCGGTGGGGATGCCTGGGGCACTCGCCCGCTGCCCTCCCCTGGGGCCACCCAGCTGCTGTTTGGAATGAAAAACTCAGGTTTTTATCCAACCACCCCGAGATAAGCACCTGACTGGGAAGGGCTTCCCTCCGCGTGAGCCCATCTGCCAGGTTTTTTCCTTTGTAAAAAGCCTTTAAATCCCTGCACACCTCTAGCAGTGCTTGCATAGCCTCAATAACATGCTGCTGTACCTGTATTAAACACCCCGTCCCCAGCAGCAGAGCTGCTTTCTCCCTCCCTGTCCTGCCACCTAAATCCCACCATTTCAGCCCAAAATGTTGCCTCCCACGTTAAAACGCACCCCAAACATCCTCTTGCAAAAAGCATCTTCCCCAAAACCACAGCACCAGGCCGGACCCTATAAGCTATTAACCACTTGGGAATTAATGGGTAAAGACGGATTGCGTTTGATGCCCTCACTCTATAGGATTAAGGCGATTTGGCCATGTGAAACCAAGACAGAAATTAAACCGAGAGACGACGGCTTGGATTTAATATGCTCGGCTTGTGCTCCTCCAGAGCGGAAACGGTGGCCGAGCAGGAATCTGGCTGGAAAAACGGCCCCTAAGAGCCTTGGAGAAAGGTCAAGAGACTGCCTTGCATGTCCCTTCAAGGAAACAAGCCTGCACCCACCCAGCCATGTTTTCTTTTTTTCCCTCCCTCAACTCCGGACTATTTATAAATGGGCAGATAGGAGCTGCTGGTCTGCGGAGCAGCGCCCGTTGGGAAAATCCACGGCGGCTTTTCTCACGACCCAGGGGCAGAAAGCACTGTATCCTCTGGAGAGCCAAATTCAGGAAAAAAATGCGACTTTGCTATAGATAGACATGGGCGGCCAGCTTTAACCCCCGCTGCGCCTGGCCCCGAATTTCACCGCTTGACCGCCAAAGCGGGGACAATGAGGCAGCAATGGGGCCACTGAGCATCATCCCTTATTTTCCTTTCTTCCTTGCCATCTTTCCCCCATCCCTAGTTTTGCTATGATCCCATACAGACCCCATAGGGTGGGATGGGATGTTTGAAGCGTCCAAAACCACCAGTTTGGGGCCCAAAGCATCTTCTCACTGCATTTCTGTGCTCAGGGGTGACTTGGGTCCTGTAGTATCGTGTCCCAAGACTTGGGCACAACTTTGTCAGGCGGACCTGGCACAACCCTGTGCAAATTTACACCACAGGGAAACAATGCAGCAGCAGTCACCACAGCTCATCCCAGCACCCTTTAATTAATGCTTTTTAATGAAAACAAAAAAAAAAACAACAAAAAAAAACAAATTAGCAAAAAAAAGGCAACTCTATCATGGGACTGGGGACCCCCAGCCAGCGTCCTGCCATGGAGGAAACGCCACCCAAGCACCCCTTGCCGCTGCCATTGTTTTGGGGGCCATTTCCTTCGCCAGCAACTCCAAGGGATGTTTTCCTTTGAAGCACCTCCGGTGCTTCCAACCTTCCCCTTAAAATTGCAAAAGGGGATGGAAATGGTGGGGGAGAAAGGAGGGAAGAAGCCCAGAGACAGAATGGGGTTGAGACTCTCACTGCTCAGCATGGCCAGGCCAGCCCAGAGGCATTGGTAAACAAGGGGGGAGGCGGCAGGTTTTATCATGGGAAAAAAAGAAATTGATTTTTTCTGCTTGATGCTGTGCAGGAGGGCGAATTAGCAGCAGGGAAACACTCTGAGGGGAGACTGGACCGTGAGCACATCCACATCCCTGCATCTCGGGGCTCGGCCCCGTAGGGGTGACTTGGGGCTGGGGGGTTCGGGGGTGCCGCTCCATCCTCAGGGATGGCGGCTGGGTTCTGCACATCCCTGGGGTAACTCCGTGGCCCCGGTTTTGCCCTCTCGGAGTCCCCAAAGAGCAGCAGCCGCCTCTTGCAGGGGATCGGACACATGGAGAGGGGCCAGGAGGTGGCCCCGGTCGCTTCCCCCATCGGGCCCCGGCTCCCTCCCGCCCCATGGGTCCCACCGGCTGCTCCCCAGTTCCCGTGTGTTTTGCCGGGTGCCCCCCCCCTTATCCCGGGATCTCCAGCACGCAGCCCGGTGACACTCCCGGCTCCCCCGCGCCCTGCCCGGTGCTCCCCAGTAACCCCCCGCCGTGCCCGGTGCCCCCCGGTTCCCGTCAGCCCTACCGGGTGCCCTCACTCCACCACCCAGGCTCCCTGCCCGGTGCCCCCCCAACCCCACATCCCGCGAGCCCTACCGGGTACCCCCCGGTGCTCACCCAGCAGCNGCTTGGTGGGGGCGGGGCCTCTTTCCCCACCCTCCGGGCGCCCAAACCGCCCCCCCACTCCAGCCAATCACGGGCAAATTCAGGATTATTTATTAATTCTTAGGGTTATTACTAATTAATTATGGCATTAAGGCTCTTGTGAGAGGGAGGCTGTTTACTGCTGGGGGGTGCAGCAGGCTGGTGTCACTGCTTCGGGGGACCCAGGGCTGCCCCGCTGGTCTCATAGGGACCCCAAAGCCCCGCACACACCTGCCGAGCACTCGCGGCTTCTCCTCTTCCTCCTCCCACCGACCCCTGGATGAACACATTAATTCTTAAAAAGAATAGTGTAAAAAAAAAAAAAAAAGAAAAGGAACATTTTGACCCTCCGGATAAAAGTGGCTCCGGCTCGCTGTGACCAAACAAGTTTGCACCGCCTCACCCTGATTTTATAGCTGCAGGCAGCAGCTGGGGCGAGATGGGAGCTGGGACAGGCCCTGGAGCAGAAGCAAGGTTTCAAAGGGGTTTGGGGTGAGATTTTTGCAGCAGGCGCGTCCTTCCCCAGCAAGAGCTGAGGATGCCCGGGCGGTTATGAGCTCGGTGTGGTCCCCAACCAACCCAGGGCACTGCCAGACCTCAGAGCGCAGGCACCGGCGGGGGAACGAATCCCTCCAGCAGCAAAATCAGCCTCCGGCATGGCAGGATGCAGCCGTAGGGAGAGATGAGGCTTCAGGGACCCACTGGGGGATCCCCACGAGGCTGGCAGGACGGATCCAGCCAAAAGGAGCAGGAAGAGTGGGGAAGGGATGAGGAGGGAGGATGCGGGCTGTCGCTCCCAGCCGCCGGATGCCCTCTGCTGGGAACAGCAGTAGGAAATCTTTCAGAGCATCACCACGACCCCGATGCACGGCAGGCGATGCGCCGCTGAACACGGCCCTAACAGGTGGGAAAGTATTCCACTCCAAAAACCGCCCTGCACGCTTCTATCACTAAGCGCTCCAGGAGAAATAAAAAAGCCCACCTGCTAGATGAGACCACACACCAGCCAGCCCAGAGAAAAGGGAAATTTTATATCCACGCAACACATTCCCAGTGCTGGAGGATCCCAAATGAAAGAGCAAACCAGATTCCTCTTTCTCCAGCTCCATGCTCACTGCCCAGCTGCATTTGCAGCTTTTTTGACCTTGGCTTGTTTTCTCCAGCCACAAATTGTCAGGGAAAATTGTCACTGTGCCTCATGGAAAACACAGGAGTCCTTTGAATGCCGCTGCCATGTTGCACCAGCAAGGAAGAGCCTCCCCATGCCAAGACCCGCACTGAACGTGGGGAAATTGGCAGGGGGCGAAGGCATCTCCCAGCATTTCCTAAATGGTGGGAGTCAGGTGGGGCTGGGAAGCAGCTCCGAGCTCAGCTGTGCATGGAGCACTTTCAAAGCCCGCTCACTCGCCCCACTGAGAACATTTTCAAACTAAAGCGTCCTGAAGATACATTCTGAGCCAGTGAGGGGAGGCCAGGAGAAGGCATGGGCTGGAGGAGGCAGCCTGGCTCCATCACAGGGCACCTCGCTGTCCCCCATCCCTTAAACCACCACCACCAGGGCCCCAAACCCTCCTCCTCTCCCTCCTTCACCCCAAACCCTCTGTCCGAGCCTGGCGAGGGATGCTTGCACACCCATGCTGGTAACGAAACAAGCACAGCAGCACTCACCGTCCTTCATAGCTGCTGACCTATTTATTTTATGCAGACATAAAATAAATAAAACCAAAAGGCTCTCACAGTGATGATCTCTGGAATGAAGCCACAGTGGAAATTCCCAGGGTGCTGACAGCCCAGGCAGGAAAGCTGTGTCCCTGTGGAGGAATCCCACCCCAGAAGGAGAAAAACATCTCTAGTCCGTGCACGTTTGCTTGATTTTATTAGGACCGACACATNAATGTTTCCCAGCTGCCAGGTTATTCTCACAAAGAGGCTAACTAGAACTCAAAAAAAAAATTAAAAAAAAAAAAGCCCAGGAATTATTTTAATGTTAAAAATAAAATAAAATAAAATAAAAGCGGATATGGCAACACTACTAGTAAAGTGGAATACATCACAGAAACAAAAGTCTTTGCAGGCAACACTGTTTGGATAGGAGAACACTTGATGGGTGAAAAAAGTGAAATTCTAAATTATATACAATAGTATTTAAGGGTGGCTTTGAAAAACAGTCTCATTTAATGTGATTCAAGGTTTAACTTGCCATTAGCTATTGCTTATTTATTCAGATCTGTAATAACACTTAGAGACGGATGTGTAAAAATGAGACACTGTGGAAAAACAGCTTTTCATATGAAACGCCAAGCGTACGCTCAGTCCAATGTGGAATGTACCTACAGTCATTTCATGTACAGGGCTCTCATCGCAGCGCTGCTCAGTGGAAAGCCAGCTGGTCTGCCCGGCAAGCTCGCCGGCTGTCCCACGCACCGGGGGCGAGCTCTTCGAAACTGCCCGCAAGCATCTTTCCCTCTGAAACGCGTCTGAAGTGGAAAGTCTTACTTGCCCGGCTGCGAACAGACAGGATCTGAAAGCGTCCGATAGTGAGATGGGAAACAGGCAGAAGCCCTAATCCTTATGAAGGACGAGATTCAGTTGTTAAATTTTAAGGGGTACCCAATGGCTTTTTCCAGGCACTCTACCAAAGAGCCAGCGGAAAGAAAATCCCTCTCCACTTCCACAAATTTGATGTAGATGGATTTTGGTGAGACACCGGGCTCTACGACACAGTTCTGAGATAAAAACGCATTGATCCCAACCCACTCTTTGCTGAAGGTTTTGGTGTTTGCCTGAAAATGTAAAAACAGGCACTGCTGGAGAGTCCTGACCTCAGCAATGCCAAGGTAACAGTAGATAATTCGGGCAGACTCCATCTCCACCCGGAGAGAGGCCTGCGGTGACGGCACCTCCAGCTCCCCTTGAGTCTCATTGCCAGGATCAGGGCCTCGGTGCTCCGCGAGAGGCGAGTGGGGTTTCTCATGGCACTCTTCATACCCAATGGCGTACAAGCCCGGGCTTTTGGGGATGCCTCCTGGTAATAAATACTGAACGACGTTTCCTCCCGTTGGCTTGGAGTGAGCAATAGGTATCCAGTCAATCTCCATGTGCAGCTCGAGGCACCTCGCTTCGCTAATAGTGATCTCTAGGAATTTGTAGTAAACGTTTTTCCAGTTCATTTTCTGTACTCTGGTCATGATAACCCTGCCCTCTGGTTTCTCCGAGTTGAAGTACTCCCGGAGCCGTTTGCCAAGGGGCACCTGCGAGCTGATCTCCGCGTAGTGGTAGCGAATATCCTCCTTCCAGCGCGTGTTGTAACCGATGCCAAAAATGGCCAGTTTGTTAGAGAGATGTAGCCTGGAGAAGTCTGTCCAGCTCTGAAACAGCTCCCACTTCAACTGGACAGACTCCAAGATTTGCATAATGTTCTGCATCACGTCGCGCTTCCTGGAAAAGCGAACAGAAGGGTAAGCCGTCCGTCAGTAACCGCTCGGCTGAGATCAGAGCTGCAAAACCACCCCCGCCAACACACCGGCTTTCAGAAAACACTAATCTGCTGCTCAGCACAAGGCACAGAGGAGAAGGTGTGTGCAGGGCTGCTGCTGTCTGCATGGGAAGGCTTGGTCTCAGCACTGTTTTACAGAATCTTTACAAACTGGGTAGCATCGAGGCTGAAAAGACAATTGCGAAAATTCATGTGCTGAGGAGCTAAAGCATCACCACGCTGCACATTTGCTAGACTGGTTTTTAAGCCGTGGGTATTTAATTACTGTATACATCCTACATTGCTACATGAATTTCCAGATTGTAACACCACGCTGATGTCTGGTGGCTTGTTAATGTTTTTTTTTAATTAACCTCATCCAAAAAAAAAAAGAAACAGAAGAAACTGAATTCCATCCAATCTCTCCAGCAAACTACGCTTTCTGCTGGAAATGACATTTATTGCAAAAAGTTCTGCAGGAGAGAACCCGGTGAAGAAACCAAGAGCTGCCCTGCTGATAGATCTCCAAGTTCAGGTTTAGAGAAAGATTCCTGCTCTTCCACCACCACCATGCCCCAAACCATGCTGTGGAAGTGTGCTGCTCATACCTGTACTGCTTAAAAGCAATTGCAAACAAACATTTCTCTAGTTCCAACTATATTAATGTGAACTCAGCTACACGATTATTCTTTACAGATGTGTGTACAGCCCTGAAAATTTTTGCTATGTGTTTCTTCAGCTTAGCTTGCTGTTTCCTTGCAGAAATCCAAGCGCACTTGCCTTCACCTTGCTCAAAAAAAAATTTCCCTTTCTTCTGAAAGTAAAAGTTTTTTTTTCCCCCCATGCTTCCATAATTCAAAAAAAATGACAATGGATTTTGTTTCAGCTTTCCAATAATAAAAAGTTTGAGAACACTGTAAGCAACTGCAATGAAGACCAGGAGTGACTTTTCCAGAGCAATCCCCTTCTTTTCCTCTTACCTAAGGCTCTCAATTCCAACCAACTGCATGCAGACATCCTCTTCTTGCTCATTTGGAAAATTACTATCTTGCCCAGAAGCTGTGCGCGCACATCGGCATGCAGTCTGTCAGGGACGACTGAAGCTGCATCCCTAATTTGTAACCGACACTCACATGCTTCCACCTAGTCATTACCCTGAAATTAATGTCAGCAAACAACAGGTTGTAATTGTAAAAACACAAAACAAGCCAAGCCAAGCCAAAGACTCTCTGCCATCACTGGGTAAGAAACAGGGCTCCCAGGACATGGGGTACTCACCCAGGCCACAAACCACAACCCAAATCCACCCACGACACACGTGCCTCCACGGAGCAGAAGATGCAAGCAAAGATCCCCTACTCCACGGCTTGCTGTTGGATCAGCCCCTGGATACAAGCAAAGCTCTAACCCGCTCCGTGATGCACATCTGAAATCCCTCCAGAGATCAAATAATGAAGCTCTCGCATTTCCAAAGATTTCTTTTGGCTGCCAATAACGACACCAGCGTCAAAGTAAGTTTCACTGGAGGGATTCACACTTTGCTAAGCGATCAGGCGAGAGTATTTACATACATCTGCAGCAAGCTGGAACAGCTTCATTCAGGATGAATGAGACACTTAGAGCATAATTAGTAGAGAGAACTATTGATTTTAAGAGTTGTTGTCCTATAATCCAAGTCATAGGAAGATAACACAACTGTGTTGGTAACTGAGAAACCTCTCTTGGTCCAACAAATGTGATTTGAAAGCTAGCTCCACTCAACTCTCCTCGCATATCTGCTGCACTGCATCTGTAAATCTGCACTGAAATCATATGGGTGTGACCCCATCCCAGAGAGGATCAGGGTCTGAAGCTACTGGATGTCTTCTCTCCTCCCACTTCCCACCAGGGCAACATACTGCACCCTTAGTCCCCGTACCAGGTGACGGAGCTTTCTCCTGCAGGACACACATGAACTGTCCTCTTCTTGCGGACTCTCATCACACATCTCTGCCGATTCATCATCGACCTACACAAGCTTACAGTAAGTGAGGAGATGCCAAAGCTTTTTCTTTTTACCTGAAGCAACTTGTGTGTTTGCTGTGTTCACAAAGATTGCTTTAACCCCATAAAATCAGCCTTCCATAACAGCTCCCGATGGAGGTAGTGCATGAGACTGGTGAGAGACAGTAAGGTCAGAAATATCAGCTAGTTGTGAAACAACTCCTTAAGCAATAGCAGACAACACCCCACAAACTGCATGGGATAGGCATGGGGTTGAGATTCTTACAGTTACTTTTCTGCCCAATAAATCCCGCCGTGGAACAGAAGCAGGTTACAAAGGTCTCTTTTTCCATTTTTGCATTATATTGATCTAATGGTTCAAAGAAAAGGTTTGGGAGCTATAGACCTTTTCCACAGTGCTAGAGGGGTTCAACTTCATAGCCTCTCAGCTCAAAAAGCTGTTTTGGTTTGGTTTGGTTTTTTTGCAGGTGCTGCACATCCAAATCAAGCCCAGTATGCTCCAGCTTACTTTACAGGGACAAAGGTGAGGGCAGCAGCTCCCCAAGTTTTATCTATTTTACTTAGAGGACTGCTGGAGACTGACTTCAGTTTGCCAGAGGGGTGGTTCAACTGCAGCGTGAAATTCAATACAAAGAAGCGTGGACTGGCATGCTGTGTTTTCCCAAATACAACGCATGTGATTTTGTGAAAATTCTCCAACTGCTGGTTTTCCTTTGGGCAATCCATTTCTTCCTGGGCAGACTGAAGTGTCTGGACTGTTATGCTCCCTGCTGAACAACTTCACACATGACATCCACATTGGGTCTCAGCAGCCCAGGCTGAAATCACTCACTCCACACAGCGAGAGGAAGGGCTTTATCTGCCCAGCACGCGCTGTATTCCAGCGTATAGCAGCAGCAAACTTGCCAACCAAGCAGAAAGATGTCTGGAAAGACCTTAAAAGGTATTTTAGTAAGCGCATCTCTACTGCAATCAACGCATAACAGTTTGTAGAGCACCAAGGAGGGGACCTGCTTGGCAAGCACAGGAGCAGAGCTGTATTTGAGCCAAGGGTTGTTAAAAACACCTGTTGTATTGTCAACAAACTCTTGTTTCTTATTTTAAACTACTTCTTAGGGATCACTTCCACTTCCCCCAGCCTAGCAGCAGAAGAGAAGGCAAGGAAAGAAACACCAGACAAGAAAAGCACATGAGCATTTACCCCAACTACATTTATATTTACATACAAACACTACAGCATACGAGCCTGGACTTTTTCAATGGATAAAAGTGGAAAGAATCTTCTCTATTGCTTTCCTGATGCTTCTTCAGATGCTGAGCAGCACAGTGTCACTACTTTTGGAAAATGTCATCTCAAACTTGCACTTTAGACTTTTGGAAGTGTAAGTTCATCCTTTAGGGACAAGACAGACAAGGTGACATTGTAAGCGGCTGGCTCAGTATAGGGCTGTGCAATAGCAGCCTCTGTTTTACCAGCATTATACATTCATTCCATTAGAGAGACAGCTGAACTCAATTTAAGGAAACAGTCCCATCTAAACCCAGATACGCGAAAATGAAGTGTGGGTAGATTTTCATTCAACAGTGGAGGAACAAAAAAAAGCCACCTTTATTAATTACACCATAAATACTATCACCAAGCTCAGTTCAGCACAAAATAGAGCCGAAGCTCTGGTGAAAAAAATTAGTCACTCAAACTACTCCTGCTGGGAACAAGAATAATTTCCACTAAAGACAATCTCCAGCAGTGCCTCACATATCAGAGAAGATACAGGCTACCCATGGAGGGAATCTATCACTTCAAGCACAAAGGAAGCAGTAGGGAAAAAATGTTTAAAAGCTCTGCTTTTAATTTTAGCATCTCCCCTTCCCACTTACACCAGGATTCGACAGCTTGGCAGCAGTCTCACTACTGAGCTTCACTTTCCCAGGCTCCATCTAGCATCTCCAGGTGGAAGTGCTCTCTTCACCTTGACCCAAACACTTCTCGATGAAAAATGGTACCCAGTACCCCCAAATCATGCTACAGCCAGGACGGCACATGGGGCCAAGCCCAGGAACTAAGAAGCATATAGTGCTATAGCTGCACTCCATCTCCAGAGCCAAGGGCTCAAGGCACAGCTAACACTGTGAAGATGGCCCCTCCTTTCATAGGCATGCAAAATTCTGGGGGACAGTCACGAGTGGAACCAGGAATAAATCCCCTGGCTGTGGTTTGGCAATCATTTACACCAGCGCTCCGTCCTGCTGGGTAACACAACTAAATGAATGTGATGTCGCTCAAGCAGACACCTGCTCTGCCAGAGCACAGAGCTCAGGCTGCTTTTTTTTTTTGTCTTTCTGCTGGTTGCAGAGGACAAACACCTAACACAGCATGGCCAGTAAAAGTCAAACTGTTACTTCTCTCTCTTTAAAACAAAGAAATAAAATTTGAGCAAGCAGAGAGTTTACCCTGGTTCAGCCCTGTGACACACAGGGATATCTCATTTTTCATCTGCACAAGGTGCCCTAGAGCTGCATTTTATCATATTGTCAAACCACGACCCCCAGCACCTGGCTCAGACTGGTCATCTGCACTTTTCTTCTCAGAAGCTTTTGCAATTCAAATGAGGAAAGACTCAAGACTTGCTGCAAATTTGTTCTCAGGCACTGTTTCCAAACAAAAGTAGACTTCAAAGAAACTGAAACAGCTGTTTTCAGTGAAGGATCTAACTCCCCAAGCTTTTTCTATTTCATCTTCAAAAAGCCTGCAGTGGAAAAAAAAATGCTCCTCAAATTTAAAATAGTAGAACAGTCTTAAGTAGCATTTCACTTTTCAAAACAGTTTATTTGGAGGCAGTGGTATGCCAAGGGAATGCAACAACATGGCCAATATGGGAGAGTCCCGCTGACAGAGCACAGGACCAGGACACAGCTTACCTATGGCTCTTTGCTTCCTACACCTCTGAGAAAAAGGCAACCCAAGAAACACAGGAGATCCTTATATACCTCAACAACATTGAGGACTAATTGTTTTCTATCTGAAGTCAAAAGAAGCAGTGCTGTCAGTGCTAACAGGCCATGCAGCTCGCTTGGAGATACAAGGCACTAAGTTTGTTGCTGCACAACCAGGTCCTGATGCTGGCTGAGCTCCAGGAGGAGCTGAACCCTGGCAAACAGCAGGCAGAAGCAAAGCAAGCTCTCTTGTTTCTGCAGGCCTCTGGTCTTTTGATGGCAATGGTGGCTTCTTACACATGTTTTATCAGTAAAAGAACAGTCATAAGAAATCCCAGTGCTCGGAGAGCTCAGCATTAAAGTCGGAAGCTGCGCACTGTAGTGGAGTGATAAGTTTCCTATAGCAAGCACATTAGAGACACTCTCCCACCTTCTTCCCTCCTGTTAGGGAAATAATCCTCATGGGTTTTCTACAACCATGCTCCCATGTTTTTCTACAAGCTGCTCAGCTCAGGTCCTCAAATCCGCTCCCCTGACCCCAAAAAGGAGAGCAAAGGGCTCCTGCTGGACTGCTGCTGGTTTTCACTGTGCCACGCTCAGCCTCAGAGATCCGGAGGTTATAGCACAGCACCCTTCCAAAATCCCAGGGGAGGGAGCAGCAAAGACAGCAGTTTAAGAACACGTGTACTTATAGCCAGGCATCTCCACACTAAGTTCTCCAATTTAAACATCTCAACACAAGATTTGCCAGAGAACGTGAACATATCTTCTCTGAACACATCATCACTTCCACCAATTTTACTGAGATTACTTCTGCTTCAAATATCCACGTGCTCAAGAAAGCAGAGGAACTGGAGGCCTGCCTTCTTTGAAATAAGCTACATGTATTTTAAAACATTGGCCAAAAAAATGAGTAAGTTTGGCATCTATTTATTATCTGCAGCTTTTAAAATTAGACAACTCTTTTTTTAAAGATAATAAATAAATACCCAGCTTATCTACAGTATCAGTGAGGCTTCTCCAGACTGCTTCCAATCACTCCAGTCTGAACACTTACTTCCTTATCTGATTTCCAAGACGACTGCTGAGGCACTGAACCAGGCAAAGGAAACCCTGGCACACCGGCATGCGGGGATCTTCTACTTTCCAAAACCCTAGCTTGAAAAGCTGCTTTTGACACCTTCTACTAAAATCCCTGACAGTGCAGAAGGCGTGGGGTATGCTTGCTTACTTTGCTTTTCATTGCTTGATGTAGTAAAATGGCAGTTTTCAGGTTTCTTTACAACTTTAAAAAGACATGACCAAAGTCAAAGTTTAAAAGTTCCTTGCTCCTCACAGGGGAGAAAAAAAGCCATTTTCAGCAAACTGCTGTGTTAGAAGATGCTTTGTGCTTCCACTGAGCACATAAGATTGGCTTATCACCTGCAGCATGCTTCACAGAAATGCCCAGGAGTTCAGAGACCGCTGTGCATTTTAGAGGGAGCTTGTGGGCAGAGAAAAGAAAACTGATAAAAAAAAAACTCTGAAAGGTCTGATCCAGCCATACATCTACACAACAAAAACCTGGAAGAGAAGATTCAGGCAGTCTTCACATACCACATGCTCCTCTGAGCCCTGACAGATTATTTACCATGCAACTCCCTAAGGCACATCTTGAAGGTGAAATTATCCCAGAACAGTCCTAAGAAGCTGCTCAAAGAGGCAACAATAACGTTTATACTGAAAAAAAGTATTTTTTTTCCAGTTGCTAACCTGAGTTTTCTCCACATTGAGAAAAAGGTCACCATCAGGTACAGGCTAAGCCTGGAAAACCCACCTGAAGTGAGGAGTTTGATGAAGTTAAGCCATTACATTGGAGGCTTTTTTTTTTTTTGAAAAAGAATTTGGGGATTTTTTTTAATTATTTACAGTAAAAAGCCTCTGTTATATTACTAACCAGGGACACTATGTAAATGTGTACAGCTCTGATGAATTATTATCCTACACAAGGTCACTTTCCAGCATAGGAAATACCACATTTACCTCAGCCAACCCTATAAATTACTGGGAGAGGGGGTGGTGGTGCAAGACACCATGGCCCACATGTTCCCACCCTGAAGGGCCTGCAAGCCAATTTGAGACAGCTCACTCCATCACAGACAGACCTACAGTTATCTTATAGGTATTAAAACTCAGGCTGGAAGAAAGCAGCTCTGAGCTGAAGAAAAATGGCACAATTCTTTTCATTTTTTGAAATACCTTGTTATTGTTGGCAAGGCAATGGAGATTCACATGCTCAAAACATTTTAAATGCTCCAGTATTTGTCAGATTAAACTCAGCCAAAAGGTTACAAGTCAGCTCTGGAAAGTTATAAAAATAAAAAAAATCACAAGCTTTGGCATGACTTCCCACCAAGGAGGGGAAATGCATGAAGTTTTCATGCAAGCATTACTCACACCAAGCCAACAATACACACTACTACGGGGGTGGTGTCTCTCTCTTCTCACTCTCTTTCCTCCACTTCACCTATATTCCCCTTTTGATCCATTTCAAATATCAGGTCAGTGTGCACCATTACACATGCAAACACCTGGGTATCCAGGTTATGTTCCTGTAATTGGTTTAGTGGAAAATATGTTACAACATAAAGACTGTTTTTAAAAAAAAGTTATTTTTTTCCTCATGTCCAAAGTGCTGAAATTCAGGCAACTTCAGGGAGATGGAAAAAAACAAATTACAAATACATCCAAGAGTCTGGACTCATCTCACGATAACCGCAGCCTGCCCACACACGTCCCTAACAGTTCTGATGTGTATTTTATCCGCACTTTAAGTCCTTGCATTCATGTAGTGAGTCCTTTCATTTGCTGCATGACGAAGCCAAGAAGGGACAAAGTTGTGAAGCTTTTCAGATGTTCTGAGGTAACTGGAATAATGCACTAAGCAGATTCAACTGTATGAATAGTCTTGCACAATGTATTTATAATTATAATCAGAAGTTTCAAATATCCTCCCTCCTGCACAACATCCCCAGGGAAGTACATTCCAGGGTAAAACATTCATAAATTACTTACTGAGTGTCTTCTGAAGATTCCTGTTTTATCTTTAATGTTCTTTTTGTGGTAGGCATTTCATCTGAAAGGTAAAATTCCAACACAGTTATATTTTAAATAATGTTCCTGAGGCTGCTTTTTTTTTTTATCCCCCTCCTTTTTTGAGGCTGAAATTAAAATCAAACTTGCTTCTTAAGTCCACTAAGTTCTGCCACATGCACAAGACAGCTCCAGTTCCTACATCCTTCATAAATGTTTTTTTTTTTTCTTGGAAATGACGTGGTCAGTTACAAGACCTGAATCTGTCTCTGCAAGCGCAAAACCTTTCAAGGACAAGTGATTTAATATCAGGAATTCCACTCAAGTCAATTTAATTACGAACTACATTGTGGAAAAAAAAGAAAAAGTAAAAGAAAAAAAAGACTATTCTGCTTTCAATAGCACATTTGAAGAGCAAGCACCAGAACTAATGCATCTGTATTCCATTTAGATTTTGTGTGCTAAATGCTTTTCTCAAAACTTCTCTAAACGTTAAGAATATTGTCAGCCCAAATGCACACAAATGCCTCTGTAATTTGGCTGAAGGAAAACGGTGACAAACCAGGAGACCACAGTTTGAGTCACCAGAACAACTAGATGGAATTAGCTGTCATTACATAATCTTCTCCCCTCCATTTCTCTCCCACATATTTCTGACTTTTAAACTCCCTAGGGAAGAAGTCTAAGAACTAGAATGCGGGTAATTTGCAAATTAATTAATATCAAACTGCAATTTAAACCTCTTCCAAAGCATCCGCACTCACCACTCCCCTGAACACAGATGTGTACAGATACTTGACTGCATCTCCTGTTCCTGTTTCAGCTTACAAATCACAAGGAAAGCTACACCAACAGCTTTGCCCCAATTCAGGTAACTACTGCCTCACCTGGGTCTCTGTTGAATTTGATCAACTTCAAGTTTCCACCATGAAAATAAGCCCTTTTCTTCTATGCTTAGGCAAGGGAAGAACAAGCACCACAAGGCCAGTGGCTCGAGATACAAATATCTCAAAGAAACCCATTTCTTCACGGCAGCTGGACAAAACTGCTCAGATCCATGTGCTTTCTTTTTTGGTCAAGAATGTGGTAGCTGGCTCTGTTTGACAAAGTTAAATAAGCCACAGGCAACAACCAGTTCCCCAAATTAATTACTGTACTGTTTCTTATGCAGAAAAGCTGACACCACTAATTCAAGCAGGAAAAGCATGTGAGCTTGCTTACTTTCTGAAGGCCACACATCTGGATATAAGCATATTTACATGTTTGAAGCAAACATACCAGTTAGGATATATGGGAAGAAGGAGAAACATTTTTATAGTTCTCAGTATTAACAGCAGCAGCCTGGAAGTCCTGTTCATAACGTAAGCATTTGAATGGTAGCTGGCACCCAAGGTCCTCCAAAGCAGGATACCACTGACAGGGAAAGCATCTCCCTGATCCCATGATGGGAAGTAAAACCAAGCAGTGGGCGGAAGGAAAGTAGGGCCAGGGAATGTGCTGTCTCCTCTTCCAAGGTTTCTTGCCACATAACCCTTCTTTTTTCCTGATCCTGATTCTCCAACAGCTTTCAAGAACCACTGTTTGCTGTTGATGATGAACAGGGAGCAATTTCTCTCCCTTTACTCCCCATGGAGATCAGTTGTTTAGCACTTGAGCACATTATGTCCCAAACATGAAAGTAGGTACTGTATGGGCATAGAGTACAAGTAACATCAGAGGGTGGAGATACACTAACACCATTTCTTACCCAATTCCTGTTCACCAGTCTGGAAGCAGTGAAGATCCTGACTGTGGTTTCCCCAGTCCTCCTGCGAATACTCTTCCATTGTGCTGCCATCCGACTCCAGCTCTTGGTACAAGCCGCTACTGTTAATGAGGACGGGCTGGCAGGGCTGGGAATCCCATCCTCCCTGTCCAAACACCTGCTCCAGCTGTTCAAACGTGTAGCTGCTTTTCCTCTTCCCAACACCATGCTCCTTCACACGGCTGTAACACCTGCGAAGGGTCTAAGACAGAAAACCGCATGTTAATCACCCAGAGGCAACTCTTCGGGAGAGCACACATTCACTTGCAGACAGCTACATGACTGCTAGGCAGAGTTTAGGTTTTTACTTCTGCTGATCAGTATTTGCCACACACTCACAAGCTAAATGCAAGGCTGTCAAGTTAATCTATGCCTGGCAGGAAGCATCATACGTATTCGACGTTCCTGACGCAGTATTTTAGCTTTAACATCTACAACATAGAACAAAGTTGCATAGCAGCTACAGGTTCACCAGATTTAACTTGGGCAACTTATTCTCCTCCCCACTTCAAAGTCCCCAGACCTGCTACGTAACATAGGGAAAAAAAAAAAAATAGATCCCCAGTCAGAGATACCAACCAGCCAAGAAAATGCACACCTACTACAAGGAGGAGAAAGCAGAGCTGGTGTTGTGCCCACAGCTTGGAGAAGGTGAAGCGGGGAGGAGAAGGAAAGGAAGAAAGAAAGAAGAGTCCCCAAAAGCACAGACAGTCCAACCTTCCTTACTCTGTTAAGAAGACACAAGGTACAAAATGTATGCCTAAGCTATTCAGCTAATAAAATATATATTACTTACATATTTTGCATTCCTTACTAACTCACTCTGTCTCTTGTGAAGCTGCTGAAATTTAAAAGAGGTCAAATCAATAATGCTCCAAATTCCCAGACTTCGATATCAATCATTAAGAAACAGTACTCAGATGGCTCTGTCTAATAATCCATTACAATATATTTCAGTGCTGAGGTTGAAACCTCCAATAAAGACAGATGCAAGAACCTGTTCTAGTTTTGGTGATGTCTGTAACATCCTGTACTGATGGCCAAGTTGGCAGCTACACATAACACAAACCCATGCAAGCCTACAGTTTCCATCTACATTTCCCCCCTAATCCAGAGCAACAGACAGATGTTTAGGGGGGAAAAAGTCTTTATGAGCATCCCCCAACGTGTTTTTAATTCTACCACCACTCTACTTTTAAAAGATAACATTGCACTCCGGTTTTATGGTATGTCAGCAATTTGCAGATTGGTAGATTTCTAGAAAACATTTTTTCACATTAAATTTGTTAGATTGTTCAGGTGCTAGCTTGAACAGCAATCAAAGCCACCTCTAGAGTTCAAAAGAGTCATTAATTTGGGAATAGCTAGCCTTGTCACCTTGTTTTCTGGAGGAGGACTACAGCTCTTAAATGACTAGCAAGTTCACAGCATTTCACAAAACGTTTGGTTTTCCCCCAAAAGGAACCTTACATCTCCAGAAAGCTCAAACATACCTAATGCTCCTCATATACTGGTTTAACAGCATCAGCAGGAGAGGAATACATTTCTAATCAGTTTCCTCGTGATATTCAGAGCCCTGGGGGCAGCAGCAAAGCTGCTAAGCAGCAAGTCAGTTTTACCCTGCTGTTTCAAAAACAAAAACAAAAACAACAACACAACAAAAAACCCACATGAGCACACAGGCAGCAATAAGCACAAGAGTTATTCTGTGGTTTAGGAAGAGAACCCATAAGCTTTCACCTCACCCCCTGCTGGGAGGCTTCAAAGCAGAGACCACCTCGTCCAGTACGGCAGAGGCAGTTTCTGACCACCGCAGTTCAAGTCACAGGAGTGACAGCCCAGGTGACATCTGGGCACAATTTTCTAGCAGCCACTTGGGGAAAGTGATCGGGGCAGCCCAGTGGTTTGAGGTTTGGCAAGCCGATTTTGCCTTTGCTACCTCTCGGCATAGGCAGGCAGATCCTCTTTGGATGTACACCAGCAAATTTTAAGATTCCGTCACCTCTGCCGCAATCTGGGTAGAAAACAACCTGCTACGTAATCCTGAAACCAAGAACCTGTTCAAGAAAAACATCGATACTCACAGGAGACGAATTCTGTTCCCTACGGCTGGCGGTACAGATAAATTTGGTTGTTAAAAAGGGCAACAAGAACCCCCCTTAGGAACACTGAGGCAGTTTTAAATGGTCAGGTTTGCACCATGCTTCCCCTTCAGAAGAGAAGTGCATTCGAGGATATATCACCTACCTCTTTTCATCTAATTTCTCTCCATTCAGTTCAAATCTCAGAGCAACACGGACAAACTCTTGTATCAGCCCCTGACTCTCTTTTTATAATCCACACAAGGGGGTCGGGAAGCATATTTCCGAAATCTGCCAAATGCTACTTTTGCCCCAGCTCATCCACCAGAGCTAACTGCAGAGGCAGAGCCTCTGGCCGATTTTGTTAGCAGCCAAGCAAAACTAACAACCTCTAGCACAGGTAACCAAAGAGTCAGATTCTCGGACAAGCTCTTTTGGGAACATTCAGCATCTGCAGTCACTTGCTCTGCTTTAAGTGCGCTTCAAACAACCCTCCCTACCAACTGAGTTAATCAAGTATCTCACGCTGGGCTGTACCCTCGTAGCAATTAGCTATTCCATTCAGGCTACGAATAGGCTTATTTTGTCAGGAAAATAAGTTCATTGAGCATCTAGCCAACAGAGACTAGCACAAAAATTAAAGGGAGTGATGCAAAAGGGTGTAAAAATAAGCAAGCGATACTCTTGGTCGAGAGTACTCCTGAGGTTACTGCCCAGATGGCTCTGGGGCTGCATGACCCGTCTTTAACCTCCACTGCTGGTGATACGTTATCTAAAATTTGAGCATTCGAGCACTTCCCATCAGCTTTCAAAAGCACGAGAAGGCCTGCAGCCAAGCAGCTGATAGCTCCTCGGTACAATTTTCTGGAGATCCGAGTCTCCTGCTAACTTTTCCTTCCTGGAGGCATGCTCCAGTGTCTCTAACAGACGGGCCCTATCACTTTTCTAAGCGATGTTCAACTCTGAACAACACGAGCCAGCTCCATTTCACGGATGCCTGCAACCTTCTGTGTGGCAGGGGTGAAGTGGACCAGATCAACAGCTTTCCCTCTGCAGCTGCCTGCAGCTCCAGCAATGATTTTCTTCACCGACAAGACCTAAAGAATTGGTCAGACTTTAGCAAAAATTCCCTAGATGTTGTACAGCACTCAATGCCTTGGATACCTCTTCTTTCTCCCAGCAAGGTATTTTCATCTCTTAAGATTTAAGATCTAGTTTTTCCTTATGCACGTCCCCTACAACTCCTGGAGTACAGCTCAAACCCTGCTCGGTGGTTCCTAAAGCGGATGCGCATATTGACATATTGATACAGATAGAGACAGAAAACCAGTACGCTTAGGGCCAGACTGTTTTCAGTTCCTCGATTACTGTCTGGTGATTGTACAGACTGGAAAACACAGAGGCTTTTGCTTATTGTTCTACAACACTGCCTGCAATACGAGGACAGATTATCCCCGCTTAATTTATAATTTAAAACACTACACTGAAATCCAAAGGAGGAGAGAGTTAAGAAGCTCAACGTGGAGGTTTGCCACCTTCTGATTTTACCACCATTTCTAGCTTAGGAGCTCTCAGATCCCCTATGAGAAGGGAAGCCACATGAGAGGCAATTACTCTGCAGTAACTGCAGCATGAAGGTTAGAAACACTGGTCAGAAATGCCCTACTATGAGATGTTGAGGAAAGCTGTAGATGTAGTTCTTCTTCCAGCAAAAAGATGAGGTCAAGCCACACCACAGCAAGCTTTTTATGTGCAACCCCAGAGAGATGGTCCAACACAAGAAGCTCCAGATTTCTGCTCTGAGATGTACTCTTACTCAACTAGACACTATGGGCTCCACCAAGCAGTTACGTGTGGTCTACACTCATGTTTGTATTAAACGGTCATGTTTACCTATTCACATCTATTAAATGATAGCTGCTGGCCTAGACCAGGTCCCAACAGCCCAGAGTAGCACTTAGCACTATTCAGCTCCAAAGATGCGCTTTCACTTAACGGAAGAGAGGAGTCCTTGGCTTTATATGCCGAATTAAGAAAGGCAGTATCAAATAGCTACCTGCCTCATCGTGCCAGGATACTCACAAGTAACGAAAGATGAAACCATACTGGGACAAAAGTGGTCAATCAAAAATGGTTTTTCAAGTTTGGGGCGGTTGCCCAGCACATAGGGATGGCTGGCACAATGACAGCTCTTGAACCCTTCACTCCCGTGTTGGCTGGCTGGAGCACAAGAAAACAGAATCGACTACAGATAGTTGATACCTCCACTCAACATGCCAGATCATGAACTGTCTTTGTTAAAAGATGTGTGAAAGACAGGAGAACATCAGACCTAAATGGAAATATCACCACAAGAAGCCTTATTTCTGTAGTTTAAGCATCGGTTTCTATCTAGAATAAAAGGAGAAGAAAGCACAGCTTGAACTCTCAAGAGAGCCATATACCGCTGCAGAAAGGCAGCTGACAACTTCAATGTGTCTCAAACAGTGTCCGAGACAACAAGTTGTAGCAATGCTCTACAAAACACACAAGCAGCCTCATGCAAACCCACCCTTAACACTTTGCAGTCCTGTACTGCAGAAGCTACTGCCGACCTGCCTGAAGAGCTCCAGCCCCGCAGGTGGCTGCACATCCGCCAGATCACAGCACTCGGGGATACACCAGCAGTGAAAATAAATCACGCTTTACACTGGAAAATGAAGCCTCAATTGTATCCTGATGTGCCCCAACACCCAGAGACTTCCTGAAGGATTTGGCTCCAGCCCAAAGGTCTCTAGAACAAGACAATGAAAGTGATGTGAATGTCCCAAGGGGAGATGGGTGGTCAGGGGGAATATAGACAAGTTGATCATCTGATTGAGACAGGAACCAGAGATCTCTTTGGACGATGACCTGAAGAAGCAAAGTCACACCATAAGACACAGATAAGGGATGTTCTGTCAGCACAGGTAAGCCACGTGTTTTTAGGACAGGTTAGCTAGCAAGACCTAGAACCTAACAAAAAAATCACGGTGGATTTTTCACCACTGCCAATTTCTAAATTACAATTAAATACATTTAAACAAAATAAGCCTGGACAAGAATTATTTACAGAAGCGCCACAACCAACTGCAGAGGTCAGCCTAGATGATTATAAAGGTCTTCCAACACTCCACTGCTAAGGATACATGGCTCCTGTTAGCTCTCTGAACTGCCACAGCAGACATCCAGCTGCCCACTTCCGCTTACCAAGACAGCAGCTCAGGTACACACCAGACACCACAGTCTCCGAGATGCAAGCCCTAGTGCATTGGCAGGATTCCACGGAGCACACAAACCTGGGACACGCAGGACTTTGCCAGAGACCAAGAGGAAAAGAAGCCAGGCAAAAACGAGCTGTGGCCCTGCTGGGCAAGGAAGATACACAGTGCAGAGACAGTGAATCTCCCTGCAGTGGCAGCGGGCTGCACCTCATGGCTCAAAATAGCCACCTGCAAAGATACTCCACTGGCTGCTGCTATTACAGAGCTGAGAATAAAATTATTCATATGCTTCTCTGCGATTTGATGTTGATTGGGTTGGACACCTGCAGAGACGAAATTCTCCAGTACTGCCTGGGGAAAGGCAGATGGCGGGGCACCTCAGCCTCCTGATGAATGTAGCTCCTGATCTAAGACAGCTCTGGAGGAAAAGTAACTAGTTAGCACTCGTTACCTTGAGAAGGCAGATCAGCAAAACCCTCTGCCTCGCCCATGTACAACAGCCAACAACTTTAGCTCTGTAAAGAGTTCAGATGGGATGGATGTGTCTTATGGACAGAGGTCAGCTTACAGAGATGCACGGATAAGATTCAACCTAGTCCTGGCATGAACTGCGCCTGGCAGCAACTGCCCAAGAACCACAGGGCTGGAATGCCACCTCCTCATCGCCAAGTCTTTAGTGATGGATCTTGTAATCGTGTAACAGCAGCACGCCCAACCAATATCAGTGGGAACGAAGTCGCACAGAAATACTGCCAACTCACCTGGAGGAACATCTGGAGGGAGGTAGACTCCTGCTCACTCGGAGCTATGAGTTGGCCAAACCAGGGGCTAGGAGATGGTTTCTTCCCCAAGGTTAGACTAGGCATCGGTTGCGGGTTTTGCCCTTGCGTGACAGAGGACAAATTCCACTTCCAAAGCACATCTGGGACCACAGACACTTTCACAGCAATTCAAGGTTGTCCTTTCTTCCCATTAAGATCTAACAGCAGAGCTCTTAAGGACTATGACACCTAGAAATAGTCCTGTATGCCAGTTTGGCCAATAAAGGTGTTCTTTCATATGCTACCCAAAAATATTGTTTAAAACCCATCACTACTTACTCCAAAGCAATGAAGGCTATGCTTGAGTAGATAGTCTTGCCTTTAGAAACATATTCATTCCTAAAAATCAAACTGGGGGTTTCAGGCAAACGCTATGACTGGGACAAACATCTCTACGCCACCCATCAAGTCTGCCCTTCAAGGAAAGCCCTAAGTGCAGCAGTCGGGACCAAAGAGGTCCAAGTACTCAAGAAGCCACACAGGTCTATCCCTGCTGGTTCTAGGTCTCAAATGAGCTGGCAGAGTGAGGCCACTGCCCCTCCAGAAGACAAATAGCAGCACAAACCCTCCTGCAGGGGGTAGGCAAAATGCTCCACACCAAAACAAGTTCCAGACAGGTGGCAGAAAGCATCAGCGCAGATGGGACCCCACGGCAAACTACTCATGTAGTTCTGAAAGCTTTACACACAATCCTAGCAGCATGCAAGTGCCCGTCCTGAGGCTGGGGTCTCCAAAGACAGGTCCAAGCCAGGTGAGCCCAACAAAAGCCTTTGTGCTTTAGCTGAATTGAGAAATCATTATCAATGGAGAGCAATGTCTAAACCGAGACCAATAGGAAAAGCTGGAAGTGAAATACTAAAGGTTGCTTTAACTCCAATTTTCACCAGAAACAATGGTCAAAATGGCTGGTAACTGGTGAGACCACAGTGGTCCGGAGAGCATCATCTCCTTAGCCCTCAGATTTACCCATTTAGCAGGATGCTAATCTGGTGAACGTGAATCTGCTCCCACACAGGCACTCAAAGCTCTGTGCTTTCATACCAGCTTCATTCTGTTGAGCATCTCAGGTGCATCCAGTTGCTTCCAAAATAAATAAAATCCATGATCAACCATCTAACAACTCCTGCATCACTGCCACTGGGACTCTTTCCTGATGCCAAAGCAGTCTATGCAACACTGCTGCCAACGCAATGTTCAAAATTTCAGCCCACCTGTGTGCGTTGGCTAAGGGCAAGTGATAAAAATCAGAAGAAGGATTTTAACACCTTCCCAAGTCCTCCGTGGTCCTCCTGAGGGGGACAAACCGCGTGCTCCCAACTAAGATTTAACGTTCCTAAACGTGCCTTGCTGCCTGCTCAAAGACACACTACACGTGAGCTGCTTTTAGCCCTGTAACTTGCAGTAAAAGCAGCAAGCTAACTTTGCTTGTCTGGGTGAGCATTCCTAGGGCACATCTGCATGACAGAGCCTCTACGGAAGTGCTGCCGGCAGAGTTGCCTGCCAGAAAATGGGCAGTTCTGGCTTGTGGTGCTAACCTACCTCCCTGAACAGCTTAAGCCAGCACTCTGTCAACAGATCTGCTTCTGTGGTTAACTTCTGCCAGCTCTGCTACAGCGACTGATTTTCTTTCTCCATGCTTTTCACTCCTCCATCTCTGCCAGCCAAGTTCTGAGATGTGAACCAAGCTGTAAAGGTAATATACCACCTGCAAGAATTTATAAGCTTTGGGGAAAAAAAAAAAGTTTAACAAGTTTGTCCCTCCGCAACGAGTTCCTGGCCTCAACTATGCATGTTGGCAGGACAATCTGGTGGCTCACAACAAGGCAGCAAAAGCTACTGGACAGTAAAGATACTCGTCCCGCACGTGCGAAACAAGACAGATGGAGAAGAGCACAGCAACGCTCTGCAAATACACTACAGCAAGTGGCCCAGCCAAAGAGAGCGGATGCAGCTGCTACACAAGAGGGTTCACTCCACATGACGCTCACAGCTTCCAGAGATGCTCCTCCACTGCAGTCCCATAATACATCCAAGAAGTAGTAAAGCAAATAAATCTGTTCTTTGTCACTGAAGAGTTTATTTTTTCCGGTTTATAAAGGTCAACAGAAAATTGCTCCCACCTACTGGGGCCTGTGAGATTCTCCAGCGAGAAGTGAGTTCTTGGAGAGGATTCAGAACAGGAACTGCAAGAAATGACCCAGCCTGGAAAACTAAAGGCATCTGAATCTATTTAAGCCGAAGAAAGATCAAGAGGTAACTTGAACGCTGCCTGTGCACATCACAATGGGTAGAGCCACAGGGACAAGGATCTCAGC
The DNA here is from genome assembly GCA_013399475.1 of Chauna torquata. Lineage (NCBI taxonomy): Eukaryota > Metazoa > Chordata > Aves > Anseriformes > Anhimidae > Chauna > Chauna torquata. Next base: position 31,385 of record VXAL01000637.1, on the reverse strand, counting down.
CTGAGGTAACAGGAAAGGAGGTAACAAACGCAAGACAAAGGTAAAATACATTCAAAAAAATAGAAGGTAAAGCTGTTCTGGAGGTGATTAGCAGTTGGATAGGCTGCTGCGAAAGGTACTGATACTCTGTCATTTGAAATCTTCAAACTAAAAGACAGCCATTCCGCTTAAGGTTACTGAACCCAATGATGAAATTCCGGGTGAAATTCAACCTCCTGGATCACGCAGGAGGTCAAACTAGATTACTGCAGGAGTCACTTCTGAGACAGTGCAGCATGTCTCTTTCTGGTTAGCGCAGCATTTCCTTCCTAAAAAACAACTTCATGCTACAAAGATTTAAAAATAGGTTGTTTACATCGTAAAGCAGCAAAAACAGCCACAACAAAAGTAAGCCCCTGTCATCATTTTACATATAGCTTAAAGCAAGAAAATGTGAACAGCTGATATTCAAGTGTAATTTTTCATTCCATTCTGTTTCATGTGGGTTAGTGGCATTCACTTCTCCCCTTTGTGCCTACACTCTCCCTGTGAAAGCATGTAACCAGTGTCTTCGAGGTGTTTTTTTTCCTTTGCGAAGTAAATCACATACTTTGCGGACAACCACAACCCAGCAGAAATCTCCAGTAACCTGTCCAGGGTGAGAGGCAGCTCACTACATACAAGAAAATCAAACATGAGGGCAGCAGGCTTGCAATCAGCAGCAGAACTTGTGAACTGTCATGGCTGAGAGTTAGATGCTAGATCTGTTCCTCTTTGAATAAACGGCTTGGCACCCGCTGCAGGGAAAGGCAAAATAATTTCAGCATCTCAGTCACTAAATAAAAGCAGAATCCACTTTCCACAACTTTACACAGGAGCTGAAGAAATGACATGTTAAGAATGTCCTTGAATTCATTTTAACAGTACCCCTAACTGCTGAACTGCAACTTTTAAGGAGCGATTTCTTCTTGCTCGAGGAAGGGTCACTAGCTGCAGTTGGAGCCAGTGAACTTCTAGCACTGAAACACTCTCACAGCCCAGCTAAACAAAGCACTGTCAGGAGAGCAAGTCTTTGATTTCATCTTTGATGAAGAAAGATGCACGCAACAGAAACAGAAATTCTTTATCGTCAGATTTAAAAATGCATAAAATCCAGTACTGAAAAACAACTGGAACACACTACTTCAAGCATGCTCCTTTAAAAAAAAAATTCTTATTGCCTGAAAATTGCCCTTGACTTTCACAGCTCATGCTATGCTGCACTGGTCAGCAGCAGCCATAAAGCCTATGCTCATCCACACTTCCCCAGAGCATCCACCTCTGCCGGCCATTGCATCCACATGCAGAGGTTGGAAGATGATGAAACGACGATGTCTGAGTGTATTACGTGACTGAAAACGATGATAAAGCATACGTACTGGATACATCAGCTTTTTTGGCTTTCATATGGGAACTTCACAGCACTAGGCAATAGCTTGTTTTTCTGTGGTTGAGTCTCAGCCCTTTGCAACTCCGGTTAGCAGCTAACCTCCTGCTCTCCAGCTGAAGCAATGATACTGCTAAGTGAAGTGCACAAAACAGAGGTGACTGCATACAAATCTGGAAAGGGTTTTGCAAAATATCCCATCCTCTGCCTTAAAAAAAATAGCTCTAAGGTCAAACCAAAAAGCTGAAGACATTCCGCATTGCTGCGTAGAGGGACCGGTTTCAGGACACACAAACCGCTGAGCCAAGCTAATTCCCCAGTTATCATTTCTGACTACCAACATACTTAGCAAAGAGGAGCAGGGCTGGAGGAAAAGCACATGTGCTTTAGTAAACAATTATTTAACAAGAGCTGTGACCACAGTTGTAGGAACAGTCGGAGCATATTACCAAATAACTAATGATTAAGGATACAGCTTGGCATGCCAGGATGAGGAAACTACGGAGCACAACACAGCTTCTAGGAAACCCAACAGGCAGAAATCAAGATGCTTCAATTCTTCTGCAGTTCCCGATCGCTGAGCTAACTGGTCCACACACATCAGAGCAACGAAGTCAGGCTCAAGGTCTCTTTCTGCAGGAATAAACTAGGAATAGCTGTTGGAGCTGTTACGTGTGAATCCCCAGATTTGAAACAGACACTCCGGAGTGGCCAAACTGAACAGCGGTCTCATTTCCAGACTGCAGGCCAGCACTGCTTATGTGCAGAAAAGCACATGCAGATGTTAAGACAGACAAAAATCTGAACTGAGACCTTACTTTACATCCTGTTTGAATTAGGAGAGAATGCATATATGTGATACAACTGGAGAACTGGAAAACTTTGTTCTTCAGAGTTGACTTTTTCCTTTCCAGCTCATTTCTAACTCACTCTTTGAGATTTGGCAGAGCCCAGCAAATTCAGGTGTCCTGAAGAAAGCCAGTATAGAGTTCTTATCTAAAATGTATTTATAAAATAAGTTGAATCCAATATATTATAAGCATAATTTACACATAATCAGCAAATCCTCACAGTACTGTCCCTTGAGGGACATTAAGTCAAAGTATCCTACAAAATCATGGAAATATGGAACATTACAGCTACAGCAGATAAACAGAATGATGCAGCTAAGCACTCATTCATCACCACACCCCAGCTCTGCTTTTAGCTCTGACGACCGATAGCGTAAGACTATGAAGTACCTGTGACCTGCCGTTGCTCTAACAGCAAGTCCAAGTCTTCCTACTCCATTTAAGATCGACTTTAAAAATGCCCCTCTGCATCCAGAAGTGATTTTCACCCTCGGTTGAGCATGAAAGAGCCAAGCAGCTGATTCTGTCTGGGATTCTATAAAAAATGGGATTTTAGGATTGGCAGCAGCTACTGTAACTATTTCAATAATTCCCGTAACAAGGTCGACTCCTGGCTCTCTCAAAAACCCCAGCTTTCAATGAGTGCTCATTTTATAGCGATTCTTGAAAAACCTACTATAAGCCTGAAGGCTTTGGAAAAGCTCCACCATCACGACATTTTTGCATTTCCAAGACTGCAGAGATAAAGACCCTTACACCAGCGGGGATCCAGGATATGCAAAGACTCAGGGAACAGCACAACCTCACCACCGGACATAGCGTGAGACAGAAGCCTTGTTCTGGGACAGGCGTGGGATGCTAAAAGCCTGCAACGAGGAGCCATCTTCACCAACGTTAAACTGCTGTTCTTCACCTGGCCGTGCTGGCAGAAAGCCCATGAATGAGCAGTACAGGACAGCACATCAATGGAAAACAGACAACCCCCTCTACGTCAAACCTTTTAACCAGATGCTATGGTGTTCATTATTTAAGAAGAGTCCACACAGATGTATGGCATGTTGATCTAGAAACATCTGTAGACAAATGTCTGACAGATCTTTCCAGAGGTGCTCTGGAAGCTACTGCAATACGGTAAGTATAAGCCTTGTAGTCTTTCATTCCCTCTAAATTGTTTGATACATACGTATGAAAACACAATTTATGGTTTCTTTGCAATTAAATATTTCATTGACAAAGATCTGTTGAAGCACTTCTTAATGAACAGGGAGAGAAGTCTTTCCTGCAATAAGCTCACAAACTGCTGGGAAGAAGGGAACTTCCAGCAGTCACTTTCTCACCAGCCAAAACGCCTGACCAGCGCCCTCCAAAAGCATCATCTGACCGGGACAGCCAGCTCTGGGCTGCTTTAACAGTGAGCCCTCTCCTTGCAACCTGCTTTGCATCCTGAGAGGCAATTGCTTGCCGAACCTGCAGCCAGAACTAGGGTAGCAGTCCTCAACAATCACTGCAGGAGCTCCTGCAACAACCAGAAACCACTGGAGTCTTATGGACGAGGAAAACCGCCTTAAGTAGCTTTCCATCACGGATCAGACTCTAGCAAAACCCAATGCGTTCCAGTTTTGTGGAAGAACTGTTTTAAATTGGAAGCTGCTCAGAAAACAAGGGACTTGGAGAAGTTCTGCAGTGCATGAAGTGTCTGCTTAAAAGCAACGTTTCTCTCAAAAGCATTTTGATGTGTTTGGGAAAATAAATCCCTAAGCAGCAAACACATGAAGACAAAGAGATGACATAAGAAAATACATTTAGAAACCCAAACATCTATAGGAAGGAGTTTTGCTTCATTTTAACCATCCTCCCAGAGATGAATGCTAATCTAATTATCAGGCTGACACTGAAGTGTGAGTCCCCTTCTCTCTTATTCCTGAGCATCTCTCAGGATGCTCAGCACCACGTGTAACTGCCTACAAGACATACTGCCATCGGTCATCTTTATCGATGCTGCAGAACTGCAGAGTCCCTTATTTCACATATTTTGCTAATCAAAGACAGCCTAAGTATATGCACCCAGGCAATCCCAGACTGGATGGGCCAGCACAGCTGTATTCAACGGATAAAACAAGGCACAGAGAAGCAAACAGCCTTGCTGATCCCCAGCAGTAACAAGAGATAACAAGGCGTTACTCTTTAATCGATCAACATTTTAAGCAATTGCACAGGAAACCTAAATAGTCATGAAAGGGAAAATAAAAGCCTTGAGGGAACTGAGAGCATTTAATGTGCCCTTCTGAATTTCATTCACATTTATAAACTGAAACCTGTAGCAGTTCCCATGGACCGTGGGCAACGCCAGAGCATTGCTGCCTGCCAATTGCGTGCTGCCCCTTCCACCCCATCAGATGGTCCCTCCACACAGCTCCCTTTGTAAAAGCAGGGCACGCGGAACAGCTACTCCCAAATCAAACCCTTTTCCTTCTCCCTAGAGAAAATGCAATTGGAAAGTCAACTCTTTAAGAGCTACCACCAGAGGAAACACAGCCAATAGTGCTGTTTAACACAGCTCAATAGTTTAAGAAGTTTTCTGAGATTGCCGCATGCTCTGGTACAACCCAGGGAAAATATCGCACCCGTGAGGCAACTCCAAAGCCACAAGAGACCACAAACTCAACAGGGCCAACCTGAACCCATGCCATCCCTCAGCACTGGAGCAACTGGAAGCTCCCTTTCCCACGGAGCAGCCAGGGCCAACTCCACTCATGGCCAAGGGACGCTGCAGAATGCATCAGGGAACTGATCCAACCCACCCAGTGCCGCGGTGCCCCAGAAGGCTGCCTGTGCAAGATGATCTAGGGGCTGTGCTGCCCCACGCACCCAGGGAAAGGATGCTGCTCGGCTGCCCGGGCCAGGAGACCCGAGCGGCGTCCCTGCTGGGCCTCCACAGCCGGACCCGAAGGATGCTGCTGCAACCCGCCTGTGCGAGGGGAACCCAGCCTGTGCGAGGGGAACCCAGCGACCGAACCCCAAGGGCGCAGCACCCGTCACGCTCACAGCCAGAAGATGCTGCCAGGGGCTCGGCGCGACGCGAAGCGGAAAGCTCGGACCCGCACGCAGCGGGGCTCCCGGGCCAGCAGATGCTGCCGGACGCCGCCCTTCTGCGGTCCCACCCCCGGGCCCGCCACCCCCCGGTGCCCGCCCGTGCGCGGGGGCGGCCGGGGGTACCTTGATGCGCTCCCGGCACTGCGAAGGGGTGCGCTCATAGCCCAGCTCGGCCAGGGCGCGGGAGACGCGCTCGTACATGGCGGGCCCGGGGGCCTTGCTGCCGAAGACGGTGCCGGCGCCCTCCAGCTGCTGGTACCGCGCCTCCACCAGCCGCTCGTTGCCCCAGACGGCGATGAGCGCGTTGGTCTCCGCCGGTGTCCACGACATGCCGCGGCAAGCGGCGGCGGCGGCGGCTGCGGCGGCGCCGCCCGGCGAGAAGGAGACGGAGGGAGAGGCCCCGCCGCGG
>VXAL01000637.1:5629-25113 GCA_013399475.1 Chauna torquata | reverse complement strand
ACCCCAGCTCCACAGCACGCCTCGAGGCCACCCCCAAAATCCACTCAAACAGCCCCAAAGCCCAGCCAGGATCCCCAAATCCCTCACGATGCCCCCTGCTCCACCGCCAGCCCCCTGCCCCATGCTCAGACCCCCTGCGCTGAGCATCCCCCAAGAGCTGGCGTTGAGCACCCTCCAAATACTGGAGCTGGGCACCCCCCCGCACTGGGGCTGAGCATCCCTGAGGCGTTTGGGCTGAGCTTCCCCCAGACGTCCCAGCTGGGCTTGTACTGGACGTTGGGTCCGAGCACCCCGAGCACTGGGGCTGAGCATCCCCAAGCCCCAGGGCTGAGCATCCCCCCAACACCAGGACTGAGCATCCCCCAAAATTCGGGGCTCAGCATCCCCCCAGCATCAGGGCTCCCCCATTTTTTGGAAGCCGGGGCGGGGAGGGCGAGTGCTGCCCTGCAGCCCCGGGGTCCTGCAGCACAAAGGGTGCCGCGTGTGTGCCGCGGCTGCCCTCCCGCCAAGATCCTAATTAAACGGGCTGCAAACAGAGGGGCACTTCCTGGCCTTGATTGATGAGCTCATAGGGCGCTAACGAAGGGCAGCAGGGGCCGGCTCTCTGCATCACCCTTCTCCTGGGACCCCCCCCGAGCCACTTTCGGGGGGCGTTTAGGGTCCCTAAGGGTTGGCACTGCCCATCTCCATCCCCATCCCCCCCCGCTAAGCAAAATGCTTTAATTAGAGCCGTGTTGGTTAAACAAACCCGTGTTTGGCAAAAGGCGGCTCTTCAGGCAGGACTGTGGGGGCAGCAGGGCCCCCCGGCTGCTGCAGCACATCTGGCGGGGAGCAGCCTGGGAGCAATCAGAGCCTTAATTATCCAATTCTAATTACAGGGATTACTGCGGTTGTGGCATTACAAATTTCATGAGCTGCAGGCGCTGGAATACATTAAACGCCTCTACCCCAGCAAGGGGACGCTGTCGGGGCACAGGGACGTGGGGCTCTTTGTGATCAGTGATGGGTGGCAAGGGGCACCTAATGGGAAGTCCTGCATGTCCCCAAAGGGGTGCATCCTCTGCACCGTTGCGACATGTCCCCAGAGGGGTGCACATGCTGCCAATGTGTCCCCAAAGGTGTGTACCCGCTGCCAGCCCTGCAGCATGTCCCCAGAGGGAGGCACCCACCACCAGCTCTGCCACGTGTCCCCAGAGGGATGCACGCACTTGCCGGCACCTCCCCAAAGAATGCCCAAAGGAATGTGTCCACTGACACCCTGCCAGTGCATCCCCCGATAGATGTCCCCACTGCCAGGTCCCCAAACAGATGCCCCTGCTGCCGTCCCTGCCAGTGCCCCACAGCTGGTGTGTCCCCACAGCTGGGTCCCCAAAGGAACGTACCCACTGCTGGCGCATCCCCAATGGGGTGCACCCGTCACTGCCAGCATGTCCCCAAAGCGCATCTCCAAGGCTGGGTGCCCCAAACAATGTAGCCATTGCCACATGTCCTCAGTGCTGGACATCCCCGTGCCCAAGCCTGAGGGCGTCCCCGTCACCGGACACCCTTCTCCCCCCAGCACTATGGCCCCGCCACCTTGGAGCCGTAGGAACCACCCCCCGTTCTGAGCTAATCAGAACCCAATTAGAGAGGCTCTCCATAATGCAGGGGATCGGGCAGAGGGGAGGGATGCAAATGAGGTTAACGGTTAATTACGTATTGAAAAATTCATTATTCCTCTAGAGCAGCTGATTGCGATGCAGCCCTGCATCTCCATTAGGGCTATTTGACCATTTGCAAATGAAACACCAGCGCCGGGCTCATCCCCCTCCTTGCCCTGCCAGGAGCCTCGGCACAAGGGCTGGTCATTCCTGCAGTGAGTTGTGTCCATCCTCAGCCACCCCGCAGCCACTTGCTTTGCTTCCAGATATCTCAGGACAGAGGCAAACTTAGAGCATCCTTGGTGTTAAAGGGGGGATTTGCAAATGGGAGCCAGCATCTCCGGGTTTGCCCCCACGCTGGCAAAAAGTTTGTCTCAAACCATGTTAATTGGCACTGCTTCCCTCTCCCCTCATCTTTCCTATTTCATTTCAAGCTCTGTAAAATAGGGAAAAGCAGGGAAATAACAAAAAAAAAAAAAAAAAAGAGAGGCCTGTGCTGTCTTCTGCTGAGCAGCAGTGAGATGAGGACCTAGCTTGGCATTGGCAGGATTAGCGTTTGTGTTGCATCACATCAACCACCACCACTGGCAGTATGGATAGCTGGGGATTAATTTAAACAGGAGTGAATGTGGGGTCTGAAATGCCACCATGAGGGCACCCCGGCTGCATACTCTGGGTGGTACCGGTATCAGCAGAGTGAACCATGGCTTTTTCTTTGCAGTGACACAAGAAACACGAGAAATAGTTGCTGCTTTGGTGTTTCCAGGGGTGTTTCCAGCTGTGCTGGAGGGCGCTGGTGCAGATGTTCAGCCCAGGAAGCCGGACTCACCTGTGCGATGAGTGGTGACCATTCTCAGCAGGCATCACCCGTGCAGCGAGGCAGCCCTGGGTACAAGTGGGTAAGGGGACGAATGGCTGGGGGCCACCCCCCCACGCCACCACCTGGGGACCCCAGCGTCTCACTCGTACGAACCTTCAAACCCAGTCACGATAATTAACAATTAGCAAAAAGCCAAGCAGGCAAGCTATTAGATATTCCCCAACTAGTGTTTACTGCAATTTAGTGACCTGTTCATAATTAACCTCCCATTGCAAAAGCACACTGATGAAAAGTAGTATAAACTTATTAACTGTGATGGTGGCTGATGCCAATTAAAGCAGAAGCTCGAACGGATTTTCCCGGCATGTGGCAGCGGGCAGCAAAGAGCAGGGGCTGATGAAAGGAGATAAAAGGCGCTGGATGCCTGCGGTGGCGATGCAATATTTAGGAGGACGCAGGGATGCCAAGCAACGCAGCACCCTCCTGTCACGCCTGGGGACATCCTTTGGGGCTGCATCCCGAAGGGTGACGGTGAGGAGGATGAGGCAGCATCCAGCTGCCCAGCACCACGCACAAAGGCGCCCAGGCTGCCTAATTCGGTGCGGGCGGATTGTCACGCCTCCGCCTTTGTCTCCCTTTCAAAGCCAATATCCCAGCCCCAGATGGGTTAATACATAATGCAGACAAGCAAGTAATTGGTTGCCTTTGTATGGCCGTCAGCGATCGGTCCCCGGCCCTCTGATCCCCCATTAGTGGCCATGCAAACAACCCTTCCACCCAATTAAGCACAGCTTTGATAGCGCCTTTCCCAATGATGCGCCAGCCCCAAAGCAGCGATTCGCACATGAGCCACTACCTGTTAAACCCAGCTTCAGGGACGCACGGCCCTCGCTTCTCGCCGTGACCCAGCTGCTGAGCTCTGCCCAGTTCCCCTGGCCCTGGAGGGAGACCTGGCTGATGAATGATCTGGGCAAACTCTGTATTAAAGAGGTGGAAATGGGATGTTAATATACCCCAAGCTGCTCGTCTCGAGAACACATGGGCTCCGGCTTCCCAAAGTCAGCAGTAATGAGGCGGGCTGGGACGCCTGCGAGGAGCCCCCAACCCACCACCCTCCTGCACCTGCCAGGCGTGGAGAGAAGACATCCTGACACCGCTCCTCTAAGGCATGCTGGCATCTTCCCACAAAGCATCCCAGCATCATCCTACAAAGGATCCCAGTATGCTCACTGAAAGCATCCCAGCATCATCCCCTAAAACATCTTGATTTCTTCCCTTAGTGTCATGGCATCACCTCCTGAAGCAGCTCAGTGTCAGCTCCTAAAGCAGTCCAGTACACTCCCCTAAAGCATCCCAGTGTACACTGAAAGCATGCTGGCATCATCCCCTAAAGCAACTGACCATACTCCTCTAAAACATCCTAGTATCATCCCTTAGTGCATCCTAGCATCATTTCCTGGAGCATCTCAGTGCCTTCCCCTGAAGCATCCCAGTACACTCCCCTTAAGCATCCCAGTGTGCTCAACCAAAGCTTCCTGGCAGCATCCTCTAAAATATCATGCCACCATCCCCTAAAGCATCCCAATATCAACCCCCTAAAGCACCCTGGCATCATCACCTAAAGCATCTCAGTGTCACCACCTAAAACATCCCAGTACACTCCCCTACAGTATCCCACATCAACCCTAAAGCATCCCATGTCATCCGCTAAAGCATCGCCCTATGCTCCCCTAAAGCATCCCAGCACCGTCTCCTAAAGCCTCCAGGTATTACCCCTAACACATACCATTATCACCCCTACAGCATCCCACTACACTCGCCTAAAGCATCCAGGAATTGTCTCCTAAAGCATCCCACCGTCATCCCCTAAGACACTGCTCTTTGCTCCTCTCAAACACCCGGTGTCACCCCCAAAAGCACCCCGCTCCCTTCCCCCTGCTGGACCCAGGGTCCTTCTCCTTGGCACGCAGCCCTGCGATGAGCTGTGCCGCCCTGTATAAATATTCAACGCACCGCATTTCCAGGCAGCCGCCGCCACAGTCAATAGCAGGGGACTCCCGGGGGGTATGCTAATAGCGGGGTTGTGAGGGATTTACATCCCCGGCATCGGCATGGGGGCTCCCAGCCGCTCATTTGCCCATACAAATGCCTTGTCGCTTGTCATTACTCCTCTCCCACCTGGCTGGGCCACCTTGCAGCTCTGTGCCTCAGTTTCCCCACCCTGGTGTCATCCAGCAATGCTGCAGAGGGGTGGGAAAGGTGGGGAAAGAGACAGCTAAACTAAAAAGGGATACAGAGGTGAAGTCTGGGGAGAGCCTCCCTCTGTCCTAACCAGATGCAAAAATTACGGGGGCCAACTTTTGGCCACGTTGAGCGGCACCCAAGCCCTGCGCAAACAGCCACTAATCGCCGAATTAAAGCGCAATTAGGCACTGCGGCAGCAGTAATAAATCTGCTAACAAGGAGGCAATGCCCTCGCCATCACCTCGCGCTCACTGTTTGCCCAGCTGATTAACAGGGACAAATCGGGGGATTAGCCACTGGGATGAGGTGGTTCCTTTGTCTGCTTTCCCCATCCCAAGAGGAGGTTTCAGGGATTGGATCCACACGAGCCACCCCCAGGAGCCTCTCACCTCCGCCTCAGGCCTGGGGTGACCCAAAGCAGGGTTAATGCAGAGGATTTCCAACAAGAGCCAGGCCTGGGTGCTTTAATCCCCAGGGCTCCCAAAACCCCAGGATTCCCATTAAAAACTCTCCTCTCTTCAGAGCACTCCATTAAAAGAGGCCCAAAAGCTCCCTGGAGACGGCCGGCTGTGGGATCCCCAGTGCACGGCTTGTCACTGCCTTAGATGCGATTAACATCCTCCTCCATCCCATTTCCTGGCCAAGGAGATGCTGGAGATGCCCTGTCCTCGCTGCTCAGCTTTTGGGGGCAAATGGAAACCCCAGGCTTGGGGAGGGAAGGTGCAATGGTATTAAATATTCCAGCATTGCTTTCTATTACTGACCTGGAGACTTGTTTAGATAATAGTTGGACAAACCTGTTATTCTGCAGGTAATTTATTTCTGCTTTTTCCTACCAGGAGTCCCTGGGCTGCTGAAATCCCAGCAGGAGAAATGGAAAAGCTTTGTGTTACTATTAAATTAATATTTATTTGCTTTCTCTTCTTGCCCACAAACAAGAGGGAGCATGAATAATGCAAGGCCCAGCAGATGCCCAGATAGGAGCTCTGTGGTTGCGGCAGTGCTGGGCTCGAAGGACTTTACTTGCCGGGACCAAGCGGTGCAGGGCAGCTCCCAGGTGTGCATAGATGTGCCAGAGGGCCCCAAGAATCCAGATGTGCACCTGTCTGCAAATGCCAGCTTGATGCCAGATGTGTGCACGCGACCCGTGTCCCTCCAGGTGTGCCCACCTGCGGGTCTCTGCACCCTTCCAGATGTGCACCTATGACCTATTGTGACCCCCAGCACAGCTCCAGGTGTGTGCCCGCTCATGAGATCCCTCCAGATGTGTGGCCAGATGTGAATTCACTCAGATCGCACTTGCACTTCCAGATGAAAGCACACAAAGCATTGCCATGCCTCCAGATGCACACGAATTTGAAGTACGCCACTCTCCAGATGTTTGTACTTAGGTACACACGTGCCTGCAGATGTGTGCTCAGCTATGGTTCTAGGGACACTTCCATCTGTGGATGTGTGCAACACCTGAGCCCTCCAGATGTTTGAGTGCACCCCCCAGATGTGAACACCTTGGAGAGCTGCTGTACCCCAGCTCTGCACCAAAAAAGCATGCCCTCTCCCAGCTGTGCACAAGCACTGACCCGAAAAGGCCTCCGGATGAGAACCCACTTTGGAGCACCTTCACGCCCCAGATGTGCTGAGCTGCACAGGCCCCTTCTCACCAGCAGCTGTGCATCCAGATGTGCGCGCCCAAAGGCTGCTTCTCCCAGGTGTGCAGAGAGGGGGAGCACGGGCACCTCCAGGTGTGCACATAGCTGCCTTGGGGGGGATACAACGGGGTTGCCGTTGTATTCCCAACGCTCATTCCCCTTTCCAGCCACCTCTTCCCTCCGCGTCCTCCCCAAGCCCCCTCGCTCCCCCCAGCCCGTCGCCAGCCACAGCTTTGTGCTTTTCCAGTGTGGTCATTAGTGCCACCCTAACGAGCCCCTTCCCACGCCAGGGGTGTGCAGCTGGGGGACCATGCTCAGGCTCCAATTAGCGCTGGGAGCAGCCAGCTCCGAAAAGGCGCATTGCTTCACACGTTAGCCCGGTGCATTAATAAAGCAGCTAATTGCCAATTATGAATTCGGGAGGTATTTCGCAAAGGCAGAGCCACAGGGTGATGGCAGAGCCGGGGGGTGACGCAGCCCCACGGGGTGACAGCAGAGCCAGGACCCGATGTACATTTTGGGACAAGCCTGGGCTCCCCAGCAGCCTCTTCCTCCTCTTTCTCCTCCTCCTCCTCCCTCCATCCCGCAGCTGAAGCGGGGCCCGGCTTGGGGGAGTCGCTCAGGATCCCCCCCACGCTTTCCACTGCCCCCCACCCCAGGAGCCTCCCATATAGGCGACCACCGGCTCGCCCCCGCTCCCCGCCGGGACCGGGGGGCGGTGCCGCCGGCTGAGCCGTGCCGAGCCGAGCCGAGCTGAGCCGTGCTGGGTCCGGCTGTGCCGTGCCGAGCCGAGCTGAGCTGTGCCGCGCCGTGTCGAGCTGGGTCTCGCCGTGCCGTGCTGAGCCGTGCAGAGCCGTACTGGGTCCGGCCGTGCCGAGTCGTGCCGAGTCGTGCCGAGCCGTGGCGGGTCCGGCCGTGCCGTGCCGTGCCTTGCCGAGCCGTTCTGGCTCCGGCCGTGCCGAGCCGTGCCGAGCCGTGCAAACCGAGCCGGGCCAGCATGTTGCGGTACCTGCTGAAGACGCTGCTGCAGATGAACCTGTTCGCGGACTCGCTGGCGGCCGAGATGTCCAACTCCTCCGAGCTGCTGCTCGGCCTCAACGGCAGCATCGCCGCGCTCGACCTCCGCAACCTCACCGCCGGCAACGGTACGCGTCCGGTCCCGCTGTCCGGGCCCCCGGTCCCCGGTGTCCCCGTGTCCCCGTGTTCCGGTGTCCCGGTGCCGCCGCGACGCTGGAAATAGCGCGCAGCCCCGCAGCCCCGAGCCGGGACCCGAACAGAGACCAGGTCCTTGTGCCCAAAGCGACCCCGTGTCCCCATGCCGGGATCCGTCCCGTGTCCCCAACCAGCCCCACTTTCCCAAACCTGCCCCTTGTCCCCAGACTGGGAGTGGGTCCACATCCCCAAACAGGCTCCTTGTTTCCAAGCTGACCCCGTGTTCCAGAACCGGGAGCGACACATGTCCCCAAATCGTCCCCGTGCCACAAACCGGGACCGACCCCGCGTCCCCACATCGACTCCGCGTCCCCGAGCCGGGAGGGTCGCCGGAGCAGATCGGAGCAGCCCGGGGCAGAGGGGGGTACCGGAGGGGCGGGGGCATCCGGCTGGATTTAGAGCACTTTTTGAGCTTTTCTCGCCTCTTTAAGCCCAAACTTTTTGCTCCGTTTGGGTCCGGGTGGCCGATGGCAGGGAGGAGGGGGTGGTTCCCAAGCCCCTGCGGGGCCCTCTTGTCCCATCGCAGCCGGCTGGGCTCCGGAGGGGGCCCAGCTCGGACCCCCCGTTCGTCCCAATTAGCCCCGGGCCCAGCTGTGTGTGACAGCAGTGACGCCCAGTGACCGAAGCCCGAACTGCAGCGCCGGCGCTGGGACACGCCTAGGTGGCACTGAGGACACAGTGGGCCATGCCACTCGGTCACAGCCTGGAGGCAGGCAGGGGCTGCGGTGTCATTAAACTCCTGCTCTTTAATTAACTCCCGAAAGGCTCACTGAGGGGCTGGGATTTATTGTCCCGCCCCAGTTTGCGGGGCTCGGTGTAGCAAGCACTGCTCAGAGCCCTGGCGTGGCACAAATCCAATGCAGACACCGGCGTTAATGAGTGTTAATTAATTCTCCTGCCCTAACGATAGGGATTTCCCTGGGTCCATTGAGAAACAGCCCCACGGACCTGATGGGGAGGGGCAATATATTTTTTTCGACTTAAAACCAAACGTGTTCTGCAACTTAGCATCACCAGCTCCAATATAGGAAAGCAATTCCTGGCATGCTGCATCCCGGGGAGAGCAGGTCACAAAAGCGCCAAACTGAGATGAACTGTGCTGCGCTGAGCCATGCCGAGCCGTGACAAGCCGTGCCGTACAGCACCAGGCTGAGCCCCTTAACTGACCCCCCCCAGCGCTGCTACAGCCCCGTCTTGGCTTGGCTGCAGCCACCACCCCGCCTTGCTGGTCCTCCTGCCGGGACAGTGCCAGCATACCAGGGTCCCCAACCTCTCTTTTTCTCTCCTCCACTGCCCAGAATCCCTGGCCCAGCATCCTCCCCAGGCCAGGACACATGTCCCCATCCTTGTCGCTGTCCCCATCTGTGGAGGACATCCTCATCTTCATCCCCCTTCATGTTCTATCTCCATCTCCAAACCATCACCATCCCCTTCCCTGTCCCCATCCCCATCCCATTCCCTTCCCTATCCCCGTACCTGTCTCATCCCTGTCCCTGACCCTATCTCCATTCCCATCCCATCCCCATCCCTGTCCCCATCCCCTCCCCTATCTCCATGGTCTCCTAGGTCGCAGACATCTCCTGCCCCCCAGCCCCCAGCCCATGCAAGGGGACCAGGGAGAGGGAAAAACTGGGCTGACATGAGGGGGACACTGGAGCCTCCCCCACTGCAGGCTGAGCCCTAACCACACTTCATCCCACCTCCTGGTGGCTGAGCATCCTCGGGGATATGCAACACACTTTCCCAGGGTCCCACCCGCGGCTGGAGGACTCGGCACCCTACATCGTGGAGCACCCCTCGGACCTGCTGGTGTCCAAGGGTGAGCCAGCCACACTGAGCTGCAAGGCAGAGGGACGTCCCCAACCTGCCATTGAGTGGTACAAGGATGGCGAGCGGGTGGAGACGGACCGTGAGGACCCCCGCTCCCACCGCACACTGCTGCCTGGTGGCTCCCTCTTCTTCCTCCGCATTGTCCATGGCCGCCGCAGCAAACCCGATGAGGGCGTCTATGTCTGCGTGGCCAGGAACTACTTGGGTGAAGCCACCAGCAGGAACGCCTCGCTGGAGGTGGCTGGTGAGCCCCCGCTGCACTGTCATCCCCCTTTTCCCAGCCAGTGGCTTGGGGCAGAACCACTGCCCTGGTGAGCATTGGAAGACGTTGTCTTCTCAGAGAATGGCTCATTTTGAGGGGGATTTGGGGATCTGGGGAGTCTTCCAGCCTGCCTCTGTTTCTCCGTTGTCCCCTCTGATTTGGCTGCTGCCAGTCCTATGGGGACAAGGGGCTGAAACCCCCCCAGCCCTGGTGCTGCTAAATGAAAATAAGTAAAAATAATGTCCCTGGTGACATCCCCTGGCTTGTCTCACTTTGCCTGTTGGGTGGCTTAGGGGCACCCGGTGGGTCTTGCGGGGCTGGGCGCCCACCCTGGGGATGAGCCCTAGGACCGGGGCGATGCAGGGTGTGGGGGAGATGGAGGGTGATGGGGCGACAAGAGGGATGGGGATGGATGCACAATGGGGCTCAGTCCAGGCTTGGCTTGGATCTGTGCAAGGCTTAGATCAAGCACCAGGATTGATCCTTGGTGATGCAAATATTAAATGCAGCGTCACCAGGCTTTATTGCTCTCCCCTGGGAGAATATTTCCATGCTGGGAAAGGGTATTTTTCACCCGCAAGAGGGCTTTCTGCAGCAAAAGGTGCGTATGGATGGGGAAATCGAGGCAGGGCTGACACTGTGGCCTCCCTCCCCTCCCAGTGCTGCGGGATGATTTCCGGCAACCCCCTGGGGACGTGGTGGTGGCAGCGGGTGAGCCGGCTGTCCTTGAGTGTGTCCCACCCCGTGGCCACCCCGAGCCCACCGTCTCCTGGAAGAAGAATGGTGCCCGGCTCAGCGACAAGGATGAGCACGTCACAGTGAGAGACGGGGGAGTCTCCAAAAACCGGGGTTGGTGTTTTGGCCCTGGCTGAGCTCAGCTCCCTGGCAGATCCGTGGTGGGAAGCTGATGATGGCCACCACACGCAAGAGCGACGCCGGCATCTACATCTGTGTGGCCACCAACATGGTGGGGGAGCGGGACAGTGAGCCAGCTGAGCTGGTGGTCTTCGGTGCGTGGGGACAAGGACACAGTTTGGGGGGGGTTGGTGCCAGCTCAGTGTGACCAACGGTGGCTGCCCCACAGAGCGCCCTGTGTTCAGCAAGCAGCCACTAAACCAAGCGGTCCTGGTGGACGAGACAGCCGAGTTCCCCTGCGAGGCGCTGGGGGACCCCCGGCCCACAGCCCGCTGGCGCAAGGAGGACGGTGAGCTGCCACCAGGAAGGTAAGTGGTGGGCGAGGGGGCTGGCACGGGTGTCACCGCGGCTGGTGCTGGGCTGGGCATCTGTAATGGGGCTGGGTGTCCTTGTACCTCATCCCACGTCCTTGTTGCATCCCGCATCCCCCTCACACCCCGCATCCCTCTCACGCCCCACATCCCCCTCACACCCCACACCCCCATGGCACCCTCGCCACACCCCGGTGCCCTGCCTGCGCCGTGGGCTCGGGGGTTTCTCCCCAGGTGGGAGCTGCTGGCCGACAACACGCTGAGGATCAGCCGAGTGCGTGCGGAGGACGAGGGCACCTACACCTGCGTGGCCGAGAACAGCGTGGGCAAGTCAGAGGCCTCGGGCACCCTCGTTGTGCGTGGTAAGGGGGGATCCCCAAGGAGCACCCCAGGGTGCTTGCAAGCATACAACCCCCCCCTTTCCTTCTGCCTCCCCTCTGCGCCAGTGCCCCCCCAGCTTGTCACCCGGCCCCGTGACCAGACCGTCCCCCCTGGCCGGAGCGTGACCTTCCATTGCGAGACCACGGGCAACCCACCACCAGCCGTGTTTTGGCAGAAGGAAGGCAGCCAGGTCTGTCCCCATCCCTGTCCCCATCCCCTCCAGCAACACCCCCGCGCAGCAAAGCCTCGCCTCTCTCCCTCCCCCAGACGCTGCTGTTCCCTGGCCAGCCCCCGCAGCCAGCCAGCCGTTTTTCGGTAGCCCCCAGCGGTGCCATGACCATCGCCACTGTCCAGCCAACCGACGCGGGCTACTACCTGTGCCAGGCCATCAGCGTGGCTGGCAGCGTCCTGGCCAAGGCACTGCTGGAGGTGGAGGAGGGTAGGTTGGCGCTAGGAGGGGGGACACAGTAGAGAACGTGCGCTTTCAGTGCACGGGCGGCAATGCTCCAGGCACTGAATCATGGAGGGGGGGGTTCAGTTGGATTTCCTCCCCCACCTCAGCGCCTACCGAGCACCGGCCACCTGTTATCCGCTGGGGTCCCACCAACCGCACAGTGCTGCCAGTGGGGGCCACAGTGCGGCTGCCCTGCTGGGCGGCCGGTGACCCCCCGCCCCACGTGGGGTGGCTGAAGGATGGCCATGCCATGCCGGGCCCCGATACCCGCGCCAGCCTGCTGGAGAATGGCACCCTGCAGATCACTGGCCTGCGGGTGAGCCGCCCTGGCGGGGGGGGACTGGGGGACCCTGAAGGGTTGGGAGGGGGGAATGGCTGAGAGGGGATTTGGGTGCAAGGGGTGGTGGGTGCCCAGCGTGATGGGTGCCCAAGGTGATGGGTGCCAAGGTGACGGGTACCCAGTGCAATGGGTGACCAAGGTGGCGGGTGCTCAGGGTGACTGGTGCCCAAGGTGACAGCTACCCAGCATGATGGGTGCGCAGGGTGATGGGTGCTGAAGGTGAAGGGTGCCCAAAGTGAAGGGTACTCAGGGTGACAGGTACCCAGCATGATGGGTGCCCAAGGTGATGGGTACCCAGGGTGATGGGTGCTCAGGGCGATGGGGCAGGAGCTCTTCCCCTTGCAGGTGACGGACTCAGGGCATTACGAGTGTGTGGCCACCAGCTCAATGGGTGAGATGCGCTGGAGTGGGTCACTGGAGGTGCAAGGTGAGTCATGGGGACACCATGGGACCAGGGATGCCATGGGACTGGGGACACAGCTGCCTTGGGTCTCAGTGACTCTCCCCACAGGTGATGGATCTGGCCTCTCCCCACCATCCCCAGAGCGTGGCATCCTCCCTGGGCCACCCTCCACCCCCCTGGTCACCAATGTCACCAAAAGCAGCGTCACCCTGACCTGGAAAGGGAACAAGCAAAGTGGCGGCACTGCCGTCACCTACATTGTGGAAGCTTTCAGGTATCCCGTGGCTGCCCTCTCCAGGTTCAGGTGTGACATGGTGGCCCGGTGCCACCCTGCCATGGGTCACCCCTGTCCCCTGGCAGCAAGACAGTGGGTGGCCCATGGCAGACAGTGGCGGCCAACGTGGAGGGCGAGACACACACAGTGAGCGGCCTCATCCCCGACACCATCTACCTCTTCCTGGTGCGGGCACTCAACGCCCATGGGCTCAGTGACCCCAGCGGTGTCTCGGAGCCGGTCCGCACCCAAGGTGAGACCCAGCAGAGGTGCAAAGGGACCCCAGCACCCTCAGGTGCATCCCCATGGCCACACATCCAACACCCTTCTGCTTTTCGGCAGATGCCAGCCCCACGCAGCCAGGTTTAGACCCCCAGCAAGTGCCACCAGAGCTGGCGCAAGTGTCCGTGCACCTGCAGGATCCCGTGGTGCTGCCACCAGGTGCCGTCCGCCTCACCTGGACCGTGAGCACAGGGGCATGGCGGGACGAGAAGGGGACATGATGCTGTGCCTCCTGCAACCCCCCCCATCCCTCATGTCCCCAGGTGGAGCCCCCGTCACCCTTTGTGCAGGGTTACCAGGTGCTGTACAGGCAGCGTGGTGGGCGCTGGGAGGCGAGGGACGTGCGGGCGCCAGGCGAGCGGGGTGCCCTGCTCACTGGGCTGCGCAGCGGCCAGGACTATGAGGTGAAGGTGCGACCCTACTTCCACCACCTCCACGGTCCTGACAGTGCTGTGCGCGCCCTGCGCACCCCCGAGGCGGGTGAGTGTGGGGACAGGGGATGTGGGGATGCGGGGTGTCACGACTGTGACGACCCACATCTCCGTAGCCCCTAGTGCCCCACCGCGGGCTGTCAGTGTGACGGGGAACGGCACCAGCGTCCACATCTCATGGCAGCCGCCACCGCCAGCTGAGCAGAACGGTGTCATACGTGATTACCGGGTAAGGAGAGCCAGCAGGGAGCCACATTCCCATCACATCCCACATCCCCATCACATCCCCACTGCGTCCCCCTTCTCCATCACATCCCCGTCGCATCCTGCATCCCCATCACATCCCACATCTACATTGAATTCCACATCCCCATCATATCCCGCATTCCCTACCGGCCCCCCACCGTGACGCTGGGTGCCCCCACCAGATCTGGTGCCTGGGCAACGAGAGCCGCTTCCACATCAATCAGAGCGTGGAGGGGACGGTGCTGGCGACGGTGCTGCGGGGGCTGGTGCCCGGTGTCCCCTATCACGCCGAGGTGGCAGCAGCCACTGGCGCGGGCGTGGGTGCTCGCAGTGCACCCGTCCCCATCCGCATTGGTGAGTGGCCCCGTGGCAGCGCAGCACCCATGGGTGGGGGCTACAGAGGTCCTCTATAGGGGTGGGTGCCAGGGATGGCTCCTCGGCACCCGCCGGTGTCCCCGTCCCCCTTTGCTTGCAGTACCCCCTGAGGAGCAGGACGTGGGGCTGGCAGGCCAGGGCAGCGTGGCTGAGCGCTTGGCTGAGATGGCAAGGCGGCCGGCCTTCATCGCCGGCATCGGCGGCGCCTGCTGGCTCGTCCTCGCCGGCTTCGGCGCCTGGCTATATGGCCGCCGCCGGAGAAGGAAAGAACTGAGCCACTTCACAGGTACAGGTCACAGCCCCGGGCCCCCCAGATTTGCTCGACCCCTAGCACCTATGCAGGTTTTCTCTTTACAGCCTCCTTCGCCTATGCGCCCACGGGCGTGCCCATGGGTGCTGCAGGGACCCGCCATGGCCCCGCTGTGCCCTCGCCCCAGCCTCCAGCTCTCTCCACGCTTGCCTTCCCGCACGCCCCAGCTCCAGTGCGCAGCAGCCCCAGGTAACAACGTGGTCCCCCGAGGACCTGCAGCCCACCTGGGGATGCCCCTCACCCCTTGTCCTTGCAGGGCTGCCGTTGGAGGTCACCCGTGGCTGGCGGACACGTGGCACGGTGCTGGGACCAGCAGTCTGGATGCCGCCGAGAGATACTACAACGGTGAGGGGCCAGCAAGGGGCCGGGGCCAGAAGCAGGGCTGGGGGTGGCAGCCAGCCCTGACGGGGCCGGCCATGCTCCGCAGAGGCAGGCATCTCCCGCTACATCGCCCAGACGGAGCCATTTGGGGTAGGGGCTGCTGAGGCACCCATCTACAGCAGCATCGAGGCAGGCGGTGAGGAGCTGCGCACCTTCCACCGCCCCTGCTCACAGCACGGCCCCGAGCCGCCGGCCACCCTGTATGCCCACCCGGCCCACGGCCGCACTGAGCATGGTAGGGCCACGGCAGCAGCGTGGTGTGGGGACACTGTGGTGCGTCCCCATCCCTGCAGCCCTGCATCCAATTCCCAAAGGGAAAAACCTGGGGAAAGCAGTTCAAACGCCGGTGCTGAGCTGGACGGAGCTGCTGCCCCCACCGCCCTCAGCCAGCGAGCTGAGCCAGTATGCTGAGGAAGAGGAGGAGAAGGAGGAGGAAGAGGAGGAGGAGGTAGAGGAAGAAGAAGAGGATGGCAGGTGAGTGTGTGTGGTGGGGGGGCCAGGGTGTGCCAGCCCCAGCACCCACCCCGTGCCCCCCGCAGCTCGGGGCTCAAGGAGCGGTGTCCCCTTGGAGAGGACCTCCCTCGGCCCACCGCCTCCACGCCCGCCACCCCCACCGGCTGCTGCTCCCCTGCCGTGATGGCACCCATGCCCCTCGAGGACGTCCGCAGCCTCCACCGCTTCGACAGCCCCCGCCTGCCCCGGTAGGAGATGCCCCTTGCTCGGATTTTCAAGGCCGTCCTCACCCAATGTCCCGTCGCAATATGGCCGTGCTGGCACGATGGGGCCAGAACGCTGCAATCTGTGCGTGACGCTGCGGTCTGGCCAGGGCACCACAACCCAACTGTGCTGTCACAGTGCGAGCTGGCTGGGACATTGCAATCCAGCTGTGCCAGCAGGAGCCAGCTGCACCACTGCAATTCCGCCCCCCAGCCACAATCCAGCTGTGCAGTTGTGATCCAGCTGTGCCGTTGCAGCTGGGCTGTGCCATTGCAACCTGGCCATGCAGCTGTGATCCAGGTGTGGCACTTCAATCTCCCCCGCCTACTGTGCCACCGCTCCTTCCTGCAGCACGGCACGGGGGAATCCTGCCATGCCCCCTGTTCCCACCACCCCTTTCAGGCAGCGGCAGTGCCCCCAGCCCCGTGTCACCCTGCACTCCTTCTTTCCCAGGAGGCCCCCCTGTGGTGCAGGACCCCCACCGAGCCCCCCACTGAGCCCCCGCAGACCAGACACAAGTGAGGGCCATATACCCCGAGCCCACCATCCCTATGGCACAGGTGAGCTCTGGGGTGCCAGCGCAGGGGCTGGGGGTGTCTCACCATCCGGGGGGAGTTCTGATGTGCCGTTACTCCCAGGGAAAACCCGCCCAGAGACCCCGAAAAGTCGCCCAAAGCCCAAAGGCAGCCGCTACCGCCAGGAGCCACAGCTGGGAGGTGAGAAGGTGCCCGGGAGGGGCCGGGGGCTGCCCATGGTGCTCAGCCCCCACTCCCTCCCCACAGCAGACCTGCCGCCACCCCCGCTGCCGCCACCGGGTGAGACCCCTGGCCCCTCGCCCAACCGGGAGCTGAGCGGTGCCGAGCGCAAGGCTGCCCATCGCCCACCCCGCCAGGGTAAGCCTTGCCAGGGAGCCAGCTATGATGACAGGAGGGTGGTGGCTGCCACCAAGCCCCAGCCCTGTCCTCTCCCTGGCAGGTGACATCGTCCCCTATAGCAAACCCTCCTTCCTGGCCCGCGACTGCTCCACGACTGGCAGCGCCTCATCCCGCAGCTCCACCAGTTCCCGCGGTCACGGCTTGGGGCGCAGCTGCCGCCGCCTGGACCCCTCATCATCCTGCCCGCCGCAGGAGGAGAGATGAAGTGGTGCGGGGACAGTGACACAGGGACAGGGATGTTGTGGTAGACACAGGATGCTCATTAATTTCTGCCTGAGATGTATAAACAGGTGTGCGCAGAGCCAGCGGGGTGGGTGGCAGCTCGAGGGAGGGACGAGGATGCTCTGGGTGGGGACAATGATGGGCAGGATGCACGAGGATGCTCGGGAGGGACAAGAACACTTGGGAGGGGTGAGGAGGTTTGGGACAACCCAGGACAGTTACTAGGGATGAGGGTGCTCTGGAAGGACAAGGACTCTGGGGACAAGGCTGGTTAGGGGGGACAAAGACACATGGGGAGGACAAGCAGGAGGGGCACTCGGTGCCATCCACCGTTTGCATGTAGATTTTGCTAGCAGAGAGCCCCTTTTGGGGGAAACAATGAATAAAGCTGGATTTTAGCTGAGCCGGGAGGGCTCCGGCCTTGCCACCGTCTATACCCCAGGGGCTGCCGTGCTCCTGATCCCCCTGTCCCCGGCAAGGAGTCCGCCCCACTCACTGGCCACCCTGGCCCGGGGGCTGCCCATCCCCATTCCCAGGGCCACCTCCCCACACAGAGGGGACGATGCCTGGCGACCCAGGGGGTCAAGAGCTCCCTCGCAGCCTCCATCTGCATCCTCGAGGCTGAAGCAAAGGCTGTCGACGGCCACAGCCAGAGCCCGGGCGAAGCTGGCGTCGAGGAGAAAGGAGCCGTCGGAGGAGCTCGCCAGGCTGCAGCGGGTACTGGGGATGTTTCCCTCCGAGACGGAGCCCCAGCCATTCAGCAGAGACCCCCCTGGTGAGCCCTCCCGGCCCCATGCCTCTGGCCTCTCTTCCTCGTCCTCTTCCTCCTCCTCCTCCTCCTCCTCCTCCTCCTCCCCCTCACCCAGCTCTGAGGCGGGCGGTCCACAGATGTACCCGTAGGTGTGTGGAGGTGAGAGGGGCCGGGGCACAGGGACACGCTGTGGACCTGTTGGGGATGCTGCTAGTGCAGGGGGATGCTCCGTATCTGGGGTGTTCAGGGGGTGGGTGGCCTCCTGTACCTGCTCCAGGTCCTCGGCCACCTGCTGTGGCGTGAGGACCCCATCACTGAGTGCCGGTGACAGGCGGCCAGGATCCAGGGACACATTCTTGGGGTGCCTGGTGGCCAGGAGGGTGTCCCTGGGGCATCTGGTGACCACGGCCATGTCCATGGGGTGTCTGGTGACCATGGACACATCCTCAGGGTGCCTGGTGGCCAGGAACATGTCGTTTGGGTGCTTGGTGGCTGCTGATGGGTCCCTGGGGCGCCTGGTGACTGGGGACATGTTCTCCTGATAAGTGGTGAGCTCAGTGGCTGGGGACATGTCCCTGAGGCGCTTGGTGACTGGGGACATTTCCTTAGAGTGCCTAATAACTGGGGACACGTCCTCGGGGCACCTGCTGACCAGGGACATGCTTCTGGGGCACCCACTGACTGGTGACATAATATCTTTGCCATGCCTGGCGGCCAGGAACAGGTCCCTGCGGCTCCCAGTGACTGGGGACATGTCTATGGGGTTCCTGGTGACCGGAGACATGTCCCTGGGGCTCCTGATGACTGGGGATGTGTCCCTGGGATTCCTGGTGACCAGAGATGTATCCTTGGGGTGACTGGGGACTGGGGACATGTCCCTGGGGCTTCTGGTGACCACGGACGTGTCCCTGGGGTTCCTGATGTCCGGGGATGGGCCTCTTGGGCACCCAGTGGCCAGGAACCTGCAGGCACAAGGGACACACTGGCTTCTGACACTGGTCCACCTTGCAGCACATGGCTGGGCCACAGGAAGGGGTCACCCTGTAGCACCCAGGTGTCCCCTAGAGATGCGTAGACTCACCGGGTCCCTGTGGGGTGCCAGGCACGGGGCTGCCCCAGGGGTGCCACTGGTGTCCCGGTGCTGATGGATGCCAGCAAGGCGCTGCCCCGCTGTGCTTTTGGGGAGCTGATGGCTGGCAGCCACCATGGGTTCCCTCCTGCCAGCGCAGTGTCACTGTCCTGTCCTTTCTGCTGAGGCCACCTGGCCTCCAGGCCAAAATGTGTCCCCCACTCACCACCGCTCGTGGGGACGGGGACAGCCCTGAGCCCGGCCGCCAGCACCGGGGAGCTGTGCACGCGGTCCAGCTCTGCATGGGGACACAGCCCGTGAGCCACCTCCCAGTGTCCCCGGTGCGTTCCCCCCATCCCGGTGCTCTGTCCCCACCTCGCTTGCGGATGTGCTCCCAGGGTGCAGGGCTCAGGGCGCTGGGTTTGGGGTGTCCCCTGCGGAGGTCGCTGCAGCTGGGGGACATCACAGGGCTGAGGCTCGGTGGCTCCAAGGACAGGGCTGGCAGGGCGAGAGCTGTCAGGGCTGGGCACCCACGGGTGCCGAGCCCCTCCGCCCCCTCCATCCTGGTGTCTGTCTGTCCCCAGGTCCCTTCTGCCTGCAGAGTGGGTCCGGTGGCACTGAGGGGGATCGAGGAGTGGGGGTCCTGTGGCACCAGGGGGTCCCAGGCATGGGGTGGAGGGGCCCAGGCAACCTTTGAATGTCTCTTAACACCCCATGGGCATCCCAGGCACTGTGTGAGAGGTCCCGTGGCATCACCTGGGGGTCCCATTGGGTTGGGTAGGGGTCCCGTGGCACCATGTTGGGGGTCCTAGGTACCAGATGGGGGGCCCATAGCATGCTGGAGGGGGGGATCCCAGGTACTGGGTGGGCATCCCGGGGCACTGGGCGAGGAGTCCCAGGTACTCTGTGGGGGTCCCACAGCACCCTGGGGGGATTCCAGGCATTGGGTTGGGGTCCCATAGCACCCTGTGGTGCTCCCATAGCACTGGGTGAAGGGGCCCAGGCACTGGGTGAAGGTCCTACGGCACCA
>VXAL01000636.1:274033-286478 GCA_013399475.1 Chauna torquata | reverse complement strand
ACAGACTAGGGGACAAGAAGCTGGAGAACTNAACTGCCCCGTAGAAAGGGATCTGGGGGTTTTGGTAGACAGCAAGTTGAATATGAGCCAGCAGTGTGCACTGGCAGCCAGGAGGACCAACCGTATCCTGGGGTGCATCAAGCACGGCATTGCTAGTCAGTTGAGGGAAGTGATTGTCCCGCTCTACACTGCGCTAGTGCGGCCTCACCTTGAGTATTGTGTGCAGTTTTGGGTGCCACAGTACAAAAACGATGTGAAGCTATTGGAGACTGTCCAGAGAAGGGCTACAAGGATGGTGAAGAGCCTAGAAGGGAAGACATACGAGGAGCGGCTGAGGTCACTTGGTTTATTCAGCCCGGAAAAGAGGAGGCTGAGGGGAGACCCCATTGTGGTCTACAGCTTCCTTACGAGAGGGAGTGGAGGGGCAGGCGTCGATCCCTTCTCCCTGGTGACCAGCGATAGGACCTGAGGGAATGGAGTCAAGCTGCAACAGGGGAGGGTCAGGTTGGATATCAGGAAAAGGTTCTTCACCAAGAGGGTGGTTGCACACTGGAACAGGCTCCCCAGGGATGTAGTCACGGCACCGAGCCTGTCGGAGTTTAAGAAGCATTTGACCTATGCTCTCAGACATATGGTCTGAATTTTTGTGTAGACCTGTGGGAAGCCAGAAGTTGGCCTCGATGATCCCTGTGGGTCCCTTCCAACTCGGAATATTCTATGATTCTATGATTCTTCCCAAGATCTCTGACTTAGGAAGACTACAGTCAGGAGGTTAAAAAATGGCTGATAAAGGTGTAATGTTAGTGGACATCATGCGCATACAAGTAAGGAATTTATAATTCTTCACAGGCAATGTTCATTCTGTAGAAAGTTTGACTATAGGTAGCTTGAGTACAAAGGCTGAGTGTGCTTAAGTTACGAAACCATCAACATAACTCTCAGAAAAGTTACAGCTCCGTGTGTGTTTTTTGATAGCATGCTCCCCAGATGTGCATGGGAATGTTGCTGTACCTGGGTGTCATTAAAGGATGCTAAATGCTCCTCTCAGCTCTCACATAGCTTGGTAAAGTGCAATGGGATCAAGGTCATATATTCAAATATTCACAGTCTGACCAGCAGGAAAGAAGAAAATATAGCCCATCTAATGTCTCCAGATCATGACAGTATCACGGTGATTATTGCAACTCACATTGTATTAGAAAAGTCTGGTTCGTCTCTCTCTTTCCAGTTGTGCTTCACCATCCGCTTAATATATATTCCCTCTCTTTTTCATGTAATTACAGAATCACAGAATCACAGAATGGTTGAGGTGAGAAGGCATCTCTGGAGACCATCTAGTCCAACCCCCCTACTCAAGCAAGGTCATCTAGAGCACATTGCACAAGATCACAACCAGGTGGGTTTTGAATATCTCCAGAGAAGGAGACTCCACAACCTCTCTGGACAACCCGTTCCAATGCTCTATCACCCTCACAGTTAAGAAGTTTTTCCTCGTATTCTGATGGAACTGAGGGGGAGGATCACCTCTCTTGACCTCCTGGCAACGTTCTTCCTAATGCACCCCAGGATACCATTGGCCTTCTTGGCCACAAACGAACACTGCTGGCTCATGGTTAACTTGCTGTCCACCAGGACTCCCAGGTCCTTCTCTGCAGAGCTGCTTTCCAGCAGGTCAACCCCCAACCTGTACTGGTGCACAGGGTTATTCCTCCCTAGGTGCAGGACCCTGTACTTCCTTTTGTTGAACTTCGTGAGGTTCCTCTCCACCCAACTCGCCAGCTTGTCCAGGTCTCTCTGAATGGCAGCACAGCCTGGTGGTGTATCAACCACTCCTCCCAGTTTTGTATCATCAGCAAATATGCTGAGGGTGCACTCTGTTCCTTCATCCAGATCATCAATGAATAAGTTGAACAAGACTGGACCCAGTACTGGTCCAGTACTGGTCCAGTACAATTCTTCTCCTCCCACGCTTAAATTTCAAGCTTGTGGCTGATCCACAGTGTATGTTTTTCAAATACAATTATTTTTGTAAATGGCAGTAAGTGTCACACGCTAGTGGAGTAAGTATTGAAGGGCTTACAGTCCAGGCTTCCTCCAGAGTCTCTCCATATTGGCATGAAGTCTTCTTGCCTTGAACTACATTTCGTTTTGGTTTTCTTGGGGTAAAAAAAGAGGAAGTGATGGTGATGGTGAAATAATTCTAGTGAAAATTCCTCAGGGTTGAATCATCTTGCTCTATATCATCAAGGCATAAACAATTTCTAGGCATTCAAGTGATTACAAGAGTTTTAAAACAACCTTTCTTGAGAACAAGATTTTCATGTATTCTTAGCTTGGATTTTGAAGCTTCTTGTTGTATCTGATGAAAAGACACCGAGCCCAAATCTTGTCCATTTTTTTCCGGAGATACCATTTGTTTTAGAACATGATATTACTTCTCCTGACAGTTCTGGCCTCCAGCTGAATGAGAACACACACTGTGCCCTGATGAGCTGCATGGCTTGCCAAGGTGAAAACTATTCTTTCACCTGCAGGGTACATTCTCCTCTCTTCTTTTCTGGCCTCTGGCTGGCATCAGACATGTCTATTTTCATGTCTGCACCACAGACTTCTCAGGCTCAGGCTTCCAGCATTGGCTATCCATGTTCACCAGGAAGAGTAGCCAGGCTTCTCTATATGGAGGAGAAAACACCTAAAATACCCTACATTTAATCCTAGAATGTACGCATAAGATTTATGCATGAAGTATATGCCCTAGAAGGACAAGGAAACAAAAACTCTGGCACAATATACCAAAAACAGGGAGAGAGGTTGCCTCTTGGCTACACTATTTGTCTGTACAAACATTATATTCTACCATGCTGTAAATAACCACAACCAAAATATTTTGACAGATGAAGAGTACAGAGATTCTGTCTGATCTCTGTCTTAAGTTTCTAATCTGAATTATTTTTCCTGTTCAGTTCCTGGACTGCTGAAAGATATCACGTAACCAGATTTGAAATATACTGAAACTGACAAAAAGTGAGCAAAAAAGGCAACACTAAAAAAAGGAATAATTTTTCCATTTTTATTTTCTTTCTCACTGAGTTTGATGTGGCAGACAGATCTTGGGTGTAAATCAGACAGATAAATTATCAGAACAAAGCTTGCACTGTCCTGGTCACAAGCTAGTTGTTCACATGCAATCAAATACTGCATGTACTGCACTATGCATACATGTAAATCAATGTCATCTCCTATCTCATTCAGTTGTAATAGGCTCATTTTCTCCAAAAGGTTGGATAGTTTAACATACAGTATACTTATAGCATGTCACGCTATGCCAGATCATGAGAATGTTACACCTGGACATAAAACTAAAGCCTGATGTTTTAGAGTGTGTCATCGTACACACAGCCTTCAGAAAAATTATACTTATGCATGGAAAAAGTTCTCTACTGTTCTTATTGTTATTCTCTCTCTATTCTTATCACTGGATTCTGTATTTTGTTCTATATTGTTGGTATCAGAGGCAATTGGTAAAACAACTATTGATAATCTATTCCTAGAACTTATTATTAACAATAATCTATTCATAGAAATGCCTATTAAAAACAATCTCCAACAAAATTCCACTTTTGACATTTCCTCCTCTGTGTACCCTACTGCCAGTGCCTAGTGAGCTGATTTTCGTACTCCCCATGCCTGCTTGGACACACAAGTCCCTTCTTCTGGCACTTGTGCACTATTTATCCTGGCCCTGCCACCAGAATTTTCTCTCTCCAGACTGGCAATGCTGTTTTGCTGAAAACTCACATTAGGCCATCTTTTAGGGGTTGTTAGCCCTCAGCAGAGCAACACTGGGAAATGAGAATGACTGAAAAGATCAGCTCAGCAGCTCAGCTATCATAACCTTTCAGGCTTCTGATTCCTAACCTAATCTTACCTACACCAACACTTCAGCCTTATATGATATTTCTATTACTGTAGAAATACTGAGACAAAGCTGTAGGATTTTTTTTTAAGAATATTTCTTCTAGTAGCTCCATAGTGGCAATCCATAGGTAGACTTTGGGTTGTTTTTAAATCAAAACCTATTTACCAAATCCTAGAAAGAGCCTCAGTTCCCAAAAGACTCACTAGACAACTTGAGAGTTTTTCTTTAAGCAGAAGCATTTCTTCTGTCACTACAGGTCCAAATATCTTCTGAACACTGGATAAGAGAGAAATCTGCAGATTTCCAGCAAAATGTATCTTAGTTTTTTAGAAAAGATGGGCAGAGAAGGTGAATGTGAAAAACTCAGTTCTTAGTCCCAGAGTGCAACCTCTACTGTAGAGAATTTTGCCCATTGCAGGGAGCAAAGCAGGAGAAGCAACATGTTGAATCTGCAAGTCATCCACATGAGATGACAGAAATACCTTCTAACTGTGGACATGGAGCTTGCTTGCTGAGCAAATACTTAAGCAATAACACAGATATTTCCAAAGTCCAGCTGATTTCCAGAAAGTCCCGCCACATGTTTACTGCTCCCAACAGGGTGAAGTCTGAATTAGATGCCAAAAAGTCAATTGAGCCTGCCCAGCAGGGACTTGTAATCTGACATGAACCTTTCATCTCCTTTGGCAATAGCACTGCAACAGTTACAAGGATCTTTTTATTCTGTAGCCCTTATGTCTGAAGATAGATAGGCTTCAGTAAAAACTCTGTGATATATCCAGATCAGCGCATATTGGTCTTCACTTAACATGTCTCCTCAACTGTGAGCATTTCAGTCTGCAAATCTGCCCTTGGATAGTGGAGGCTGACTGAGGGAGTCACTCAAAATAATGTGTGTATGACCACAAGAAAATAAAGAACAAATGAAGCAATTAGAATATTTTTCAAATGATGTTGTTTAGTTATGAAAACTCAGCACCTGATTTGCCTGAAAATGTGATGTTGACAATGATTTCCAGCATCTAAATGTTCATCTAGTTTTAAACATATTTCACCAAGGAAGACTAAGCTCAACAGTCACTACTTTTGCAAGACCAAAAAATCAGTTCAGCTAACTCAGATTTCCCTTCTCTACAAACTGCTGAAGGGCTGAAAAGACAACAGCTCAAAGGAAAATTTCTTGCAACCCTTTGCTGTCATTGCACTGGAGTTAATATAAAACTGTATTTCAATGTATTTTAATCATTGATGACACCCACCAGTGCTGATGCACAAACAAATCATTAAAAAAGGGCTAGAAAATGAAATCTTTTAACCTCACATTAGTAAGCCACTCTCTGTGTATCTGAACAGCCCATGTGTGTGGTAATGTGCCCTGCATCTGCCAAACACTACTTGTGAGAGCAGCAGCAGGGGAATAAGGAACCATTCCCTGAGGTGGATCTTGCAGTGAGCCATGAACTCCCTTCTAGAACAGTACTGGGTTTACTTGGCAAGGTTTTGGTAGCAGGGGGCCTGCAGGGGTGGTTTCTGTGAGAAGATTCCAGAAGCTGCCTCATGTTAGACAAGAGCCAGTTCCAGCCAGCTCCAAAAGTGACTTGCCACTGGCCAGACCTGAGCCAGGGAGCAACGCTGGCTGCACCTCTGTGAGAGCAAATTTAAGAAGGGGAAAAAAAAAAAAAACTGCTGTGCAACAGCAGCTGGGAGAGAGGAGTGAGATAATGTGAGAGAAACAATCCCACAGACACCAAGGTCAGAATGAAAGGGAGGAGGGGGAGGAGGTGCCCCAGGCACCAGAGCAAAAGTTCCCCTGAAGCCCACGGAGATGCCCATGGTGGAGCAGGCTGTCCCCCTGCAGCCCATGGGGTACCACATGGAGCAGATCTCCACGTGCAGCCCATGGAGGAGCCCACGGTGGAGCAGGTGGATCTGGCCTGAAGGAGGCTGCAGCCCATGGAGAGCCCCCCCCAGGAGCAGGCTCCGGGCCAGACCTGTAGCCCATGGAGAGGAGCCCACACAGGAGCAGGTGATCCAGTGGGAGCTGCCACCCATGGGGGACCCGTGCTGGAGCAGTTTGCTCCTGAAGGATGGACCCCGTGGTACGGACCCATATTGGAGCAGCTCCTGAAGAGCTGCAGCCTGTGGGAAGCCCACGCAGGATCCGTTCAGGAAGGACGGCATCCCGTGGGAGGGACCCCACGTTGGAGCAGGGGCAGAGAGTGACCACGAAGGAGCGGTGGAGACGAAGCGATGTGGGCTGACCCCAGCAGCCCCCATTCCCCGTTCCCCTGCGCTGCTCAGGGGGAGGAGGTAGAAGAGGGTGGATGGGGGGAAGGAGTTTTCAGTTTGCTTTTAGTTTCTCACTGCTCTAGTCTGTTACTAGTAGGCAATAAATTATATTAATCTCCCTATGCTGAGTCTGTTTTGCTCAGGACAGTAATTGGTGAGCAATCTCCCTGTCTTTATCTCGACCTTTGGGCCCTTTTCTGTCATATTTTTTCTCTCTCTTCCTTTGAGGAGGGGAAGTGAGAGACTGGTTGTGGTGGAGTTCAGCTGCCCAGCAGAGTGAAGCCACCCAGGCACTTCATATGCTGACACTCAGAAGGTTATCCCAGACACCACTGACCTTGCTTCTTGGTGCAATGAGGCAGAAGGATGACCCTGCTCTTGGGTAGCCCTACTCAGCTCCTCTGTCACAGTTGCTTTAAGGCAAGGAAGAGCCAAAACTGTAGATGTAGAAGAGCTCAGAGCCTCTGGCTGAGGGCATCAGCAAAACCAGACATATCCAGTAGGTCTAGCGGATTGCCACAAGGCATGGTATCAGGCTATTTTATACAACCGCTTCACTGACAAGAAACTCAAGGCAGTGACAGAATCAAAACTAGCATTTTCAGTCTCTTTTCTCTCCTCCCAAAAATACTGGGCACACCTGCTCTTTCGAACACACCACGCACACCTTTTAGCACTCTCGGTCTCTTCAAAGACCTAATCTCTCACTTACAATGGTCTTAGATCATTCTCTCCTCTTTGATCATACTTCTATCCATTTAATATCTCCAAATATCTGTATACTGCATCAATAATGAGTCAGGGAGGCACAGACAGAAAGCAAGTTCCTGGCAGATCAAAGCATTTGTCTTGGCAAATACAATAAGGCTATTCAATAACCGGGGCACTGACTGTTTTGGGGCATTTTTATAACCAATGCAACACAAAGTTAGGTTCCTGCTACATTGTACTGAGCATTACAGCAATAATACTTAATTTTTTCACCCCTTTTTGTTAAATAGTTTTTAAATTTCAGGAAAAAAAAAATACTAAATTGTTGTTTGGAGCACCTGAGATCTGGAAGATGAGATGTGGGAGTCAGCATAGCATCTTTTGTACTGGAATCAGCTTATATTCAGGGCCATTTTGAAAAAATGCTGAGACCTTGCTTATTTTCTACTTCAATAAATTTTATTGAACAGCAATATCGTTCTACCTGAATAAGCTTATTTAATTTTCAGACCTACACAGTACCTCTGCCCAAATCCAGTGTGTACCCAGCCTTATGTACACTTTTGCTACAGATCTTTGTATGAGCTAGATGGCTCGAGGGATTATGAACTTCAAAGGAACATTGAGCATAATGCTAATATTTGGTGTTCTTCTGTGATGCATAAGAAAAACTCCCAGGTTCACTTCCTAAATGTCTGAAAATCATCATTTTCTTTAGTGGAAAGAAACATTGCAACGCAAAATGGTACCTCTCATTGAGAACTCTTATAACACTGAATGCCAGAATCTGAGGCATGTGCACTGGTTAATTAGTATTAACACTCCCTTTATAACATGGATTATCTGAAATTTTTACAGTCCTCGCAGAGCTGTGCTTTGCTGATGATCATTACAGATATCTCTCCAAATTTTATAGGGATGTATATACAAATGGTACTATAAACACAGAATAGAGCACAGACTTGAGGCAAACAGAGTCTCCTGCATTTAACTGCAGGATACTTCTACTGCAGCAAAGTAGTCATTTCCCAATTATTATGTTAGTGCAAGATAAATATGATTTAACCGAAGTATCCAGCTGCCAAACTCAAAAACAAAAGAGACAACGTCTTGTCAGAGATTTTCCTGCTGCTTAATTCCCTTGTCTGCTCCTGTGCAAACACTCACCTTTTTTAATGAGGAAATGGTCTGTAAAGCTGCAGAAATGAAAAACGAGATATATATTCAATTAGCTGTAGTACTGTTAGCATGCCACTTCAGGTCAGCTGGAAAGCTTTGAAAAGCAAGACATTTCTAACTTAAAGCAGAAAATCTGAATGCAAACTCAGCTGGCTTGACTGTGAAGATCTTTTGGCAAACCACTGAAAAACATAATTGAATGTAGCCCTCCTGGGAAGGAACCCTAATAAACTGGAGGACAACTTGTCTGCTAGCATTTTGATTTTGCCTTCACAGTGCTCCAGTCTTTGTGCGATTACAGTAGGAAGTTTCACTTACAGGAATGATTACCCTATGCAGTTATAGGTAAGGGCCTGTTTTATCCTCCTCCTGCAGCTAACATCCATCAAAGAAATGGCTTTCTATACATAGCCTCCTTTCCATGAGTTTATTTTCAAAGGGTGACCATCATTTTATGGGCAGAGGCAACACCTGAATAATTTACTCTGATATTTTTTTTGTGCTTACAACCCATACCACGAATACAAATGTGATGAGCTGCATACCTGACTGAATGACTGCTGTGCAGGTGGAAAACAGACAGACATTTTAGCTGTGAGCCTATGCTGCTCCTGCAGGAATACTGGGTATGCCATTGAGATGATGCATCTACGCAGGAATATAGGAATAAAGGGTAAGGGACATTGCTGTAGGAGAACTATAAGGGAACATATGGACTTGACTCACTCCCCATGCATCCGCAGTCAGAGTAATCTCCTGCAGTCAATATACTTAAAGACTCCTTATGAATACTGATTTTTTTTTAACCATTTGTTTCCCACATTCTAGGACATTTGTGTAACAGTAACACCAGACTAGAAAAATACTGCCACCTGTGATCTGATTCAATGCAAATCCCACCTTTACATAGCTTTTCCCATTTAAAGTAGGTAATTGTAACAATGCACTGAGTAGGACTCCTGATATTACATGGCATGTTCCTAGTTTAGATTCTCCCATTTTCCCCCTGGCTTAGCTACAGTCTCCACCCATCAAAACAATACGTCCACCATGAGACAATGCACTTTCCATGCTTAACCAAGTTTATAGCTCAGGAGGTGGTAGCACAGCAGGGTGGTTGCACTTCTGTCAGCCTATAAGAAGCACATAAGACCTGAGAAGACACAGACCCTTTCTCTCTGGATTTGTTTACATGATCAGTTTAAACGAACCATGCCCTGTCCATCAACCTGCGGGAAGCTAGCTTCAGATTCAGATTCCAGCCTGTCTGCAGATTCACATGAAGGACAAACTGAATGAACTTGGACTTCTGCTGGCCTGAGAATCCAGCTCTGGAAGGTACTCAGTATCATTTCATTCAGGAAAAGTCTCCAGCATTTTGATTAAAAAAATCATGAAGTTACATATATTCCTTGTTGTATACAGTGGTGGCAGAAGTTAACTTCTGGTTTGGCCTGTGCCGTAGCTTATCAGGTAGGTAATGGTTACTGACTGTATGTCAGAGTGACATACATAGGCACATTTAATTCTGAATCAGTGAGGTCCAGGTGCTTGGGTCTGATAAACCTTTTGCTGGCACAGGCTGAGGGTAGGGAAAAAGACAGTGACTCACAGCCACCTTTGCCGTCTCCAGGGCAGCTGCAGGCCAGTGTGACCCCAGCAAAAGTGTGATTGCTTTTGCAAGTCAGTCAAGGATTACTAAGGACAGTGCACTTAAACCTGATTTGAATATGCAGCATGAGACAGGAATCAAGCCTACTTTCATTTTTCCATTTGCCTTTCCTTTTTCTGTTTCCCAAACTATGTCTAAGGCATTCATCTTCTCTGAAATACAGTAACCTTCACTTTTCTTTGTTACTGTTGAAATCTCTGCCAATTGTTTTGTTTCCCATGAATTCTTACAAATGTATGCAGAATTCATCCAGTTATTTCAGCATTTCTCCTTCTTCCATTTGTCCCAATTACGTTAACAACTCTGAACATTCCAGCACTAAAAAAAGATACTTCTGAAGTGCTTCAGACAATCTGGCACAGAAGTCCCTGGAGGTAGTTTTAGATGCTACAGGTTTGGGTTCACATTTTCCAGCCACGGTGAAGCACTAACTGAAACAAAATCCCAGCCGGCACAGAAAACACTCATAGAGAACTGAAATTACCTTGTGCTTTCTCTAGTGATGTCATGGCTGCATCTGACAATGACTGTTAAATTCAGGATTATTTTATATGCATTTACATCACCAAAGACATTAGGACTGTATTCTACATTGATTACAAACCAAAAGAGGTCACAGACTTATTTATGTCATTGCTTTGAACTTCATTCAGTGCTGTTCTATATCCAGTTCTTCCACACTGTTTGACAGTGCCAGACTTCCTGCACTGACCATATTTACATTGTGACATCTTGCTTTACTGAGTGTAGAATCAAAAATGGAGAACATAGCATTCTCCATACATGTGTAAAATTTAAGAAGTAATTTTAATTTTAAATGTATTTAATCAGGAAGTTAAAAGAGAAAGAAGTGGTTATTTATACTGCTCAGAAAAATCCTTAGTAAACTGTTAAGATTCAGACTTTGGAAATCATTTTTTTACAGGTTTCCGTATTATTTAGTAAGTCTCTGTAAAGTTTATACTGATTACTAATACTCAGGCCATCACTTGGAAGACAGAATATCTGAAACAATTAAATACCAGGCAGCGAACTATCAGATATCATCTTCAAGAGAACAACAAGAAGACAGGAGAATGAAACCACCAGCAGCAGCACAAAAGAAACACTACCGTGAAACAGAATATGCTAAATAGCAGGGAGCCAGCGATAAAGAAGTGAAATAAGAGCACAAATTTGAAACCATGAGTCAGAAATTCCCCTCAAAACACAGAAGAAACCTCTCATTCACTTACTTGATGCTTCCAGAATGAGCAAATATTCAGGAATACTCTTGCTTTTGACTACAAGGCAACCAAGAAGATGGAATAGGTCAACTTAACTATAAGCCCAGCTGAGTTCTACTGAAAACTCTGGTCTTTATTGAAATAAGTGGATCAGTGCCAGTTCACTGCAGCTGAAGGCCTGTCTCTGTCTTTTTACTCATCGAACATTAAGATCAAACCAGATTTCATCATGTGTCAAGACAAATGCATTGACAAATAATTTAAGGGACTTTGTTCATATTTACAGGGATGTAAAAGTATGAAATCAATCTTTCATTTGGCAACTGGTCAACCAGAGAAATTATAAGCAAGCCATTCAATAGAAATGGTAACAATCACCAAAAATGTTTTAATCAGCTCCAATGGAACTAAGAAACAGAACTGAACTTAACTTACTTAACTTACTATTAAAATTCAGAGTCTGCCATCTGTGTCTGTTTCATATAATCCACTCCAACATATACAAAAAGCCTGAAAATATGGGTCTTATATGGGTCTTTCTGTTGCAGTTACCTTTTACAGAGCCCTTTTATTTTATTTTTTTTACCACTTCAGTCCAAGGAACCATCAAATCCTGCTATTCAGGTTTCCTTATAGATATGTAAGTTGAATCATATTCACCAGTGAGTTTACCGAGGTCAGTGAATCCAAGCAGATTTATGCCTTTGAATGGAACAATGTAAATGTTGGTTGTTCACTACAGCTCCATGTACCTTAAACAGTCATAGACCAAAATATGAAAACTTGGATACTGTTTCCTTTGCATAAATGTTTATCCAAATCCAAAATACAAAACTGCAGAAGCTCCTCCCTCCTCTTTTCATTTGGAAAAATGTATTCAATAACATTTTGGATGTTGCAGAGTTAAAAAAAAAAAAAAAAAAATCCAAGCCAAAATAAACAACATATACTTTAGAAAAAAAAAAAAAAATGCTGCACTGTAACATATCAAACTGCAGATCCAGTACTGTCTCCCATTCCCATCTGATCCCTTCGCATTAATGAAAACAACAGGTGTGTTCTGCTTTATAGCCTGAATGTTACCAAAGGGCAGACAGTATTATTGAACCAATGGGAGGAAAGTGAATTTTAAAGCCCAATATCCCCTAAGGATGCTCTAAGGAGCATACAGCTAGGCCTAGGCCAATAGCAGTTTAGGATATCATTGCTTGGGAATTATAACTTTATACCACAAAATGTCTGTTTTATTACTCATACAGTAATGCACTGCATTTCTAAAAACAATTCTGGATCAATGGTCAATAAAAACCATCAAAAGGATGCAAAGGTGTATAATCAAGCTTTTATCTTGCTTTAGTAACTTCTAGGCAATTAAAATTTCATGACATATATTAAGAGGGGTTGTTTTTTTTTTTTTTTTGAGTTTATACTTCATGTAGAACTCTCTAC
>VXAL01000636.1:252281-273297 GCA_013399475.1 Chauna torquata | reverse complement strand
GGTTACTCTTGTATGCAGCTTCAGGCAGGATGGTCATTTTCTGTCTGCTAAGGTGTAACTATATTATTCAACTTTGGTTTGCTCTAGGATTAGTTCTAGCATCCTTTTCTTCATAACCAAAGTTTGAAATCCATTTCAATTTCCTTTTTATCTCCTCAAAACTGGACATGACATTTCTACAAAACTGCATTCTCTCCAATATTCTCAGGTGAGTTGTACACATTATGACCTGCTCATCTCACCATTATACAGATAATTGTAAGCT
Organism: Chauna torquata; assembly: GCA_013399475.1. Taxonomy (NCBI): domain Eukaryota; kingdom Metazoa; phylum Chordata; class Aves; order Anseriformes; family Anhimidae; genus Chauna; species Chauna torquata. Next base: position 273,032 of record VXAL01000636.1, on the reverse strand, counting down.
GCTCTGTACTGTTACTTAAACCTCCAAACACTTTTTGATTGAGGAAATTAGATAATAATGTGATTGGCATGAATTTCTGGAGGATCATCCTTCAAAAGGTTTCACTAGGTGTTCACTTCCTATCCCTCAGGAGCAAAAAAGAAAAAAAAAAAGAGTCACTGTAATGAAAGTTACAAACAGAATATAGTCGAGGAACAAAGACATAAAACCTGTGTCAGCTCTCTGAGATTACAAATTACTATTCGCTAGTTACTGCTAGCTAGCAGAGAGATTTTGGTATTAAATCTCAAAGTAGTATCACAATTTTGTTTAAAAGAGGTCAAGACAATTTGTAATATTTTACTAAAGGCATTTTTTCCCTAGATGTTAATGCTAACAGCTCTGTTTCTTTCCATATTTAATTGGTTGTCTGGAGTGCTTTTTTTGAGTTTTTTTTTTTTTCTCAATTTTTTTATCACTCAACTTTGTATCAGAAGATAAAGGACTGACTGTACTATTTTCATTATGAACTTTAATAGAATAAAACAGCATTTTTAGAAAGGAAAGTAATTATCAGAGAAATATCTAGTATTCATTCTACCAAGTCAGAATGCAACTTGCTTCTGAGATAGCTTTATATTTTAAAATGTATGCGATTAATGTCATAGCACTTGTTTTCCCTTCAGGATGCTTTTAAATTCAGATTCTGGCAAACATATCAAACAGGCTGTCCCTGTTTATTAGAAAAGGACTCTTGAAGTTTACGTGTTTATGATGGATAGATAGGTTGCCTTGTGTTTCAGAGAAAAAATGTGGTACAGTAAAACTTACTGGGGGAGACAAAGAAAAATACACTGGCTAAACTGATTTATCAACTGAAAGAAAACAAGGTGGGAGACCAGATAAGAGGCAGATGTAGAATAAAGGAAGACAAAGGAAAGTGGCATAAAGGATTTTAAAAAGAGTTGAGCCTGGAAAACCCAATACCCAGAGTCTGTATTCTTCTGATAAAGCGGACAAAGGTCTAGAAAAGAAGGAAAAAAATGTGAGTGGGTAAAAGAGAAAACAGGAATATGCAGGGCAAGAGACCCCCCAGAAATAAAATTCAACTTCAAAAATTGCAAGCCAGAACATATCAGGGAGTTTAATACAAAACACAGGCATCCAATGATCAGATTAAAGCCTGGGAAGCAGTAATAGCAATATGTACTTTGGAGCATTTGTGAATAAAATGTTAGCCATGAATTTGCAATGTGATATGACAGAGGAGGGGCATAAAATCCAAGTAACAAACACAAGCAGCTAATCACAAAGTAGAGAGAAACCAGTTCCTTATCTATATGGCTTTGCTACAACTGTATCTGGAGTATTTCATTAATTATGGGTACCTCATGGCCAAGAATATACACATGCCGTGAAAGGGGAACTGGGTTGATTTGGGCTGGCTTATGGAACTTAGAGAGACAGACTTATGAGTAAAGATTAAGAAAATACAGAATGCCTTAGACATGGCCATGGGGAACTAAAGTAACCAGGTACAAACTGTAGAAGGCTTAAACACTTGGAGCAGAAAGTATAATGCTTACAAGACAACAGGAGCAGATTCCAGATATCTAAGTGTCCTTTTAGAAAATTACCCAACTGGGATGTTACTGTACAGACAGCAACAAAAAATTTCTGCTCATAGCCTTCAATCTGGTTCTTATTTCAGCTCCATTAAAAACACTAAACTCTCCCTGATCGCCCTTGGCAGGCAGTTATTCACCACAATCAGAAATCTGGATATTTTAAAAAAAAAAAAAAAAAGAGTAATACTTTTCCAAGGAAAGGAGGGGATTTAGGGAGGAGGAAGACCATAGGCACAGAGAGATTATAGATCGCTCAGAATTTGTATGCATGAAAACTAAATTGGGAAGGTATTTGCCTTAAGCAGAGTCTCACAGGAGGAGGTCCCACCCATCTCTGCAAGAACTGCTCAGCAAACATATCTCTGAGAGTTTGAATGAGACTTCACAAAGTCAGCCAGACTCAGTTCACCTTGAGTACTTATCCTGTGCCCTCTGCATACCACAGCCTCTAGCCCAAAACACACAGGTTCGTGTTCAGGCTGTAGTGTAGCCGTGTGAAGCAGCAACATCGCACTGGACTGTGAGCAATAGCATGCATTTCAGGTCAGTATAGCATGCGTTTCAGGTCAGTATTGTTTTCCTGGGATTCAGTTTTGCATATGAAGTGGCTGCAGGTTGTCTTCCTTGGGCTCCCTGGGGCTGAACATGCCTACACTGTAGCCTGCAGCACAGAGCGGTGAAGAGGTGCTGAGTCGCCTTTGGCACAGTCACTGCTGCTGTCACTGCAGCGTGGGCATCAGCGCAGCGTGCATTTGTCCACTGGGTTGGTTCCCTGCAGACTGTATGGGAAGCTGAAGTAGGTCACTCGAGAGAAGGTAGCAATAGCAAGACTGTGATTGACTGTGTTGTCTAATGAATACAGTGGAGACAATCTCTGGGGAAAAAAAGACTTTTCCAATATATACCAGAATTTTCTGAAGTTCACTTATATAGGATTTGCTTTCCTCCACAGTATCAAACAAACGGTTTGTATTTAGCCTTGAAAGTTACATTGTCTTTACATGCCTGCTTAAAATGTTGTTTGCCATCTGAGGGTCAGAACTGCTAAATTCCCTCAGCAGACCTGCTCTTGGGAGTTGCAGTGTTTCTCCATTTTAAAAAAAAAAAAAGAAGGAGAAGAAGAAGAAGATTTCTGTATATCCATGGCTAAACAACCACGCACCATATCATCAATACCATGTCTCTGAGCAGCTGAGAGTGACTGATATATTTTGGAATTTTAATGAAAACCATCAGGGAATATCTGATAGGTAAAACATCTGGAAATCAAAAATCCATGGAGTTGTGTGTGTATACTCAAGTGAGAGCGGCTTCAATTCTCATTTTTGTCACACCTTCTATATGTATTTTTAAGCTCATTTCTATCTTTAAAGTTAGCTCTGCCAAGCCTGCTGTCACTGCAGTTTGGTTATTACCCATTCCCAGCTGATGCTATCAAGCTGACCTGTGGCGAGGCAGGGCTGTCAGAGTAAGCGGATTCCAATGTACAGTAGTTGAAATAATAAATGATAGGGGCTGTACACCAGAGAAAACTGTGATTATATCATCACTCCAGTGCCCATTAAGCTCAGCAATTTCTAGCTATTTGAAAAACTGAGATGTCATTTCTGCAACATGTAAGTGTTTTATAGAATGTAATAAAATCCACCATTTTAACAGTGATTGCTTCTCAGGGCCTGTTCACAGGACTCTTATCTAAATAAACATTTCAGGAGGTTACTTACCTCTATCAGACTTTTAATTCATAATGTGAAGCTATATTGTTTTGGAAATGACAGGCACTTGGTAACGCATTCTTTCTGGTAACATTCTTTCTGTTTCTGCCAATGACCACAGCATCGGGTCTTTATACCAGGATGGTGTCCAGAGCCCTGGAAGTGCACAGGCTTCTGAATCTCTCACTTCTGGAAATCTTGCAAGGATTGGCTCTGAGAAGTTTCTACACTCCCCTGCCACTCTGGATGAGCAGAGAAGTACAGTAAAACTGTACTTTTATCATTTCCACTCTTTTTCTTCTGTAGCTGTGTGTAGTTAACTGAATTGTCTGAACCTGATATAGATTTGCATTTCATTTGAAGACATTTTTGGAATTCTTTTTTTTTTTTCCTGGACTAGTTCTTTCTCCATGAAGTCCTAAAACAGATAATTAATTGTAAAAGTGAATTTTGTCATTTATACCAGAACGTACCACACAGTCATGACAGAATTTGATTGGAAACTGATGGGAGGCTTGCCATGGATTTCACTGTGTTTTGCATCAGATCCTCAGAGAGCCCAAAGACATCCTTTTCTTTTTCACCAACTTCCACTTGAGTTTTCTGTCATCCAAGTAAAAAAAAAAAAAGAAAAGAAAAAAGAAGAAAAAACAGAACTCAGAGCCCTCCTGAAGTGAGGGAACTCAGGATCAGCAGCTATGGAAGAGATCATAGAATCATAGAATCATTGAATATCCTGAGTTGGAGGGGACACACAAGGATCATTGAGTCCAACTCCTGGTTCCACACAGGACCACCCAAAAACCAGACCATAAGTCTGAGACTGTTGTCCAAATGCTTCTTGAACTCCAGCAGGCTTGGTGCTGCGACCATTTCCCTGGGGAACCTGTTCCGGTGCCTGACCACCCTATCAGAGGAGAACCTTTTCCTAACAACCAGCCGAACCTCCCCTGTCACAGCTCCGTGCCGTTCCCTCCGGTCCTGTCACTGTCACCAGAGAGCAGAGATCAGTGCCTGCCCCTCCGCTCCCCTCGTGAGGAAGCTGCAGGCCACCATGAGGCCTCCCCTCAGCCTCCTCTTCTCTGGGCTGAACAATCCAAGTGACCTCAGCCGCTCCTCATACGTCTTCCCCTCTAGACCCTTCACCATCTTCGCAGCCCTCTTTTGGATGCTGTCTAGTAGATTTACATCTTTCTTATATTGTGGTGCCCAAAACTGTACGCAGTACTCGAGGTGAGGCCACACCAGATCTTATAACATAAATGCTCATGGGGAGAAAGTATAAAGCAACTCTTTCACCTTTGACCCAGAGCTGCTTAATGAACCTGGATGGAAAGTACTACCTCTAATTGGTGAAATGTGTGCTCAAGAAGCATCTGAGAGCTCATGTCTGAGCTATGACTGTGAATTAATTGGAAATCAAGCTCAATGCAAATGACAAAACAAAAACCCAGAGCAGAAAACAAACGTAAACCAGTCCTACCAAGAAACAGATGATACAAAAATTATGCAACAGAACAGAATGAAAAGACATGTGCAGATAATGCAGATGTAAAATACACTTACATCTTTTTAAAACCAATTAAATAGATGACAGAAATAATTCAATCAGTGCTTGTAATGTGCAAGGAAAGGATGCATATAAAAACGTTTTTGAGCGTTTGCGGGAGGGTAGATTTGCAAGCAGTGTCTGTGTGGTAGCATTAGTTTTTTCATCTGAAAACGAGAGACAGTAATCCAGCCTTTAGCAATTCTAAATTCAAATCAAGATTTAGGGCTAAACCAATGACTATTTATTAGTTGACATGTCTTCATTGTCTCAAATACATTCACAAGGGAAGAACGTAGATTATAGAAAAAAAGATTTTAAATAGTTTGATCTCTTTCCTTCTAGTGCTATTGACTTGATCAGAGTTCCTCCTAATTTAGTCATTGTAGGTGAGAAAGCAGAAAGTTATTTTCTACTTAGTTGCTGAAGACTCACGTTTTTCACTTTAAAAAGGTGAAATGCATCCATTCTAGAAGATGCATTTTATTTTTACCTGCTAATCCACACTGAATTATGGGATTCTTTGTTTATGTTCTTCTGCACTGACCCATAGCTATCATGGGCTGAGCATGAAAGTGCCACTGGTTCTAACAAACTGATATTTAAAGGAACATTTTTTTGCATCTTGGCAAGGCTCTGATTTCCTTGGGTTGTTTTGTGCTGAACACTATAATATGGCACTCATTCTAGGCTGCATGGAAAAAAGAAGCCTCAAACTTTCGTCTTTCTCCATTTTCTTGCACTAATCTGGTAGCACAAAAAAGATAGAAAAGTAACATCAGCAGCCAGAAGATCCCATCTTGTCTGTGTTATTTGCTGTTGATTTTCCAGCTGAGTCCACAAGCATGGCCCAAAATGTTCACAATGGTGTTCCTTAGCCCAGATCTCCAGATTATTTCAGAATATGAAGCAACCATTATGGGCATTACGGTGTATAGGAAGCCTTCCCATTCCTTAACATTCCTTTTGTGTCAGGATCAGGTCAAGATTTTCAGTCATGTGAAATGTTAGTACAGAGTCATCAGTCAGTATATGTTACATGTTCACTCTCTACCTGATCCACAGACAGTAAGAATCTGCTGTAGCAGTAGAATATACTTTAGACTCTATGGAAGAAAATTCTAGTTGTTAATCTCCCCCAGTCAGTACCCAGGAGATACTGGTGTCCTGGAAATGCTGAAGGTGTGAGCTCTGTACCATGTTGTACAGAGCATCCTAAGACATCCAATGCCAGCCTTGAGATGGAGATAGTTCCATATTTTGTTATTCCCATTTTAAATTTTGTTTTTTTTCTTTATTGTCTTTCTTTTATTCAACTAAAGCTTCAGTTTCCCTTCTTACAGTCCCCCAAATAGCTGCATATATTTTGAAAGCTGAAATACCTTAAGTTGGAATTTCACAGCAAGAGATAGCAATCCTGAATACCGTATTTTATAAAAACTCAAGATAAACAGCTTCAAGGCCTAATTAGGCCTTCCTAAGGCCTTATTAAGGGCAAAACTTACACTGAGACATAAGAACAAGTAATAGGTAGTCAATTTTGGCTGATTAAACTTTCAATGATTCATTGCTCCAGTGAAATATTCCCCTAAAAGTCCTAATACACAAGGAACTCCATTTCTTTAAGTCGATAATTTGTAGCAGTAGAAAGTTAGGGAATGTCATATTTATGTGGGATGGAAATAATTTGCATCTAAAATGAAAGATGTGATTCACAGTGAGTGACAGTTTTGTATTAGATTGCATTTAATATTTTGAATGTCTCTTCCCTCTTGCACTACCAAAAATAATTACCATGGTATTATGGTAAGAGAAATTCTGCTTCATCCCCCCCATCCTGCCTTCTCCTCCTTCTCCTCCAGCTTTCATGTTAAAGTAATACTGAGAAATGTTTAAAATGTATCTTACTATTTATAAATACATTTGATTATGAAGAACACTGAAAGCAATAACTCCAAATTTTGACACAGCTATTCTGTTACTTGTGTCTCACACATGTGCAGAGAGATCACAACAAATGATCCTGTTTCCTGTTCCTTTCCAGGGCAATCTGTTTTGCCACATCACAATGACTCCACATGCTCTAAATTTCCTTGGAGGACCATTGGCTCCCACTTTTTTGTCTGTGGCATATGCTTTGGTAGAGGAATCCTGTCAGAAGAGGAGTATCTCAGCTTAAGTCCTGCAAGCTCTTAGTACCAATGTGGATGTTATTCTCAGAAACCCCAGTAGTTTAGTAACTTAAGCATTTTCACCTTCTAGAATATTATCCATGCAAGCACACCTTGTTTATTGATAAATTCAGTGGGGTGTATGACAATGAGGCAAATGGATCCCCAGGCAGATTTTGAACAGAAAACTAAATCAAATTTGCTTATGCTTTACAGAAGAAATACCCAGTTAAACATAATCCCAAACAGACCTACGCCTCTGTTCACCACCTGAAAAATCTGTTTGGTCCTGAGGTATAGCTCTATGGGAGGTCATAAAGCCAAGCCTCTGTCTGAGAACTCTGACTCTTTTCTGTGATCTAAACCGGCTTTATTTTGTTTTTTCTGTTAAACAGGACACTTTGACAGTGACCTTGCTCATCTTTAAGCAGTTTCTCTCCTTAACCTCCAAGTTTGTAGCTGCTATTAACACCTCTTTCCCTCGCTCTGTAGCTGGGATTTTCCACAGCTTTCTAGATCATTTGGAGGAAGCTGGCTCTTCTTATGGTATCAGACTTTCATTCTCCCTTGGAAAGGTATAAGCACACTATGATTCCTAGCCATTCATAGACAGACACATCAGTGACATTCTCATGTTCTTTATATCAGGGACATGAAGTGAGCCCCTGTGTAAGGACATAAATACTTTGTGAAATCAAACCAGTCTTTACACTTTGGAGACCAGTGCCCAAAGCTATCACTCCAGAGTTTCTCCTAATATTCACTTGACTTGGGATTTAAGGAGAATACCTACTTTTTAAACATAACATCTGTGTTCAGACACTAGCATCCTTTAACTTCACTGACAGAGCAGGCAGAAGGAGCAAAGACCAGACAGACTGATCCTAAGCTAATGGAAGATGTCATATCTCTGCTAAATAGATGACAGCCTTTCTGTTGCTTTCAGTGAAAGCCACAATACTATGGGTAATAGTTTCTCAGAGCTGAAGTACTGAATGTTATATATGGACATGAATTGCACTGTAATTGAAGGCATTTTGAAGTTAGTATTTGAGGCCTTCAATCCTTGGCCATGTAAAATAGTTTTTCATTATGTGTTCCAGCACGTAAGTTGCAAGAAGCAAATGTACAGGCCATGTAAGTCAGTGATCTTTCCTCCATAAGATCTTTTCAGACTGATTCTGTTTTCTGGATTAAATCTAGAGTGACACCTTCTGTCAAGTAAATTGCAGCCTTGTAAAACAAATGAGCATAAGAAAATCCTTTCCTTCTCCTGACCTAATTGCAATGCTATTGAAATATCCACAAAGATTTCTACCTTTTAATGGCAGAGATTCTGAAATGCAGAGTATAAAGTGCTAGTCAGGGACCATATAAACCAGGCAGTAAAAAAAGAAAAATAATAGGCTACATTCAGAAGAGTCATGAGTTCTTTCAAGGCACCATCTTGCTGCTACCTACAGAAGTATATCTTATCAACTCAGATTTATTTCTAGACTCTGTAAACTTACTTGCAGCATGCATAAACTTCAATAAATTAAGTGACTTACATATGTTAAAACTGGCTTAATGTGTATGTCAAAGATTTAGAAGAGTGCAGCAAGAGAATCAATTAATGGGAGTCTATTCAAAGGTGTAAATTAAGATCGCTAACCTTAGTTACTTTACGTAGCTTCATGACAGGTAAGTTGCTGTGTAGATTCAATTTCACACAAGTATGGATAAATAGATGTCAGTAGATCTAAGTGAATCAAATTCTGTGGAAATTTAATGTGTATGAAATGGCCAAAGTATAACTTACACATTACCTCTGCCTTTGCCTCAGAACTGAATGTTTCTAAACACGTAATTCAGAAATTAATAACTAGTAGTTGTTGATCCTTCACTTGGTCTTGTATCTTATCGTGATGCTTTTTTTGTATATTTCAGGTTCTGGATTCCTCCACAGCAGAGGTGGAGAGAGCTGCTATTTGGGCAGGTGGGACACACAGCCGCATGGCCATTCATCCATCTCATGACACATAGCAGGAAAGCTGGAGGAGGAAAGTCTCCTGAGTCTCCTAATATAACCGCTTCCAAAAAGCATGTTTGAGATAAACATGGAGATGCTCAGCATTGCAATATTGATGTACATCATACTGAGAAAAAAAATCTACTGTGCATCAGATACAGCACACTATAAGGAATTAAAATCATCTATATGAATGCCATATCAAGAGAAGGAATTTGGGTTGATATGTGTTACTTCTGCCTGTGATACTTCCAGTCTCCAGCTTCTCCATCTACCAAATTTATGGCTCAGATCTGATCTGATCACAGCCCTATACCTTTTAATTTAAAGCTGTGCTAGGTGAATATGTCCCAGACAGAGATAATTCCTGATAGCTGGAATGTGATGCTATCCCTCTATTTTGTACCAGGGATGACTGTCCTAATTTGAGGCTTGGAAAAAAAGAATAGGAATTAGTGACTCAATTGTCTTGAATGAAGACTTCCTGGGACAAATTTGGGGAAGGGCCATGGGCCGAGGAATTCTTGCTCTTTCCTTTAGCTCTTCAGGACATGAGGAGGTCCAAATTTTTTTTTTTTTTTTTTACCTGTCCTGTTCAGCACACAGGATTACTGCGCTGGGTCAGAAGAGCGTCTGTGCCTGCAAACAGTCAGCAGCACATGCCTGGGGAAGAGACTAAAAACAAGATATGAGGGAAGCCACTGTTACCTTAACCTTCTCTATTAGTTGTCAAAGATTTCCTTAAGGCAGATCATCAATTTCTATTTCAGTGCAAAAATTATTCTAATCAAAATACAATCTGAATGCTCATGCAAAACTAGACTTCTCAAGTATGCCCAGAAAGGAGACAGTTGCAGATTTTTAGTCAGAAAATTTCTTCTTCCCCCTAGAAAGATATGGATTCATCAAAACCAACACTTTTTCTAGTGGAAGGGCTTAGGATTTTTCTGTTGTTTTTCCTCTCTGCCTAGAAATGTACTCTAGAAATTATCAAAATAATACTCCACAAGGGGAAAAAAAAAAAAAAAAGTTGTTTTCTGGTTCAAAACAAGATTTTGAGGGGGCATTTTGGTGTTATTGCTGCTTTACTAAGCTATCTACAGCTGAAATTGTTTTTAATATTAAAAAATTAAATGAAGCATTTTGATGGATAAACAACAAATTTCCTTTCAGTTTTCATCTGATGAATATTTCTCAAAATTTGCTCTTTGCCCTAATATAAAACATAACTATTTTCATCTGTAAAAAAATTTCACAAGATAGAAAATTTTTTCTCCTGCAGCTATAATCAAGAAGCTTATATGTGTCTTCCTTTGCTTCTTTGATTCTGATCCTCTCTCCTAAAGTTAGACCCTATCCATATAGTATAGCTGAGTCCTAAAAAAATGTATGCTTCAAGTTTTCAAAGCTAAGTGGGTGGTTTAGTCATGAAAGGAGAGAGTTTGCTTCAGTTGTCTAAAAATAAGCCTGGTCTAAGCAAATTTTTAAAGCTGTTTCTTTAGTTAATGGAAAATGAATATCAGCTGTACAGGGTAGGGTGTTGGTTCAAGAGCAGTGTCTAAGATGGATGGGATGAATTACCTTGAAAACTTGCCTACAGGCTGACTATTCAGCAAGCCAGGCGACAAGCTCAGACTAGATGAACAACTTTTAGATATCTAAAGTTATATAAGATTAATGGCTCCCCCCTTCCCAGTGAAATTACTGAAAACATGGGGGATTTATTAGCAGTGTTCAAGTTAACTTCCTTGAGTTAGTAATTTTAAATTCTTAAACCATTTCAGATTTTTTATGCCTTGTATTTTTAATATTTGAAATTGTTTCTCACTGACAAAAAAAAAACAAAAACAACTTTTGTTTTCCTAAATCATTTGATTTTATTGTTTGAACTCAACTTCACCAAGCAAACCTGAGTGAGCTGTCACACCAGTATCAGAGAAGCATATGGGAGAAAAGGAGGCGAATATTGTTATTTGCATTTTATGGAAGAGATGATGAGGGCATACAGAGATGAAGTGATGCTCCAGGCCTTATAAACCTTTCAGAAATTATTGATAGAAATACTAGATTGATAGTAAGCTGTCATTATAAACAGAAGCTAAAAATAAGTAGTAGCACAGAAGATATACTCCCATACAGCTATATGAAGACGCATAACTGAAGAGTTTTTGGGCTCTTTTTTCCAGTACTGCTTATTTTCTGATTGTGAGTGATCTCCTAAATATGTACACTTGTTAAACATATTTATGTAGAGGTTTGTGTCAAAACACTAAGTAGCATAATTTTTAATAAATGCAAGCCTGGTTTTCTCATTTCTTCTGAGCTCACCAATACAATGGGAAAAAACAACAACCTTTAGTAGAGAAATCAAGCATCTATAATGTACAGCCAAGTCAAAAGAAGCAAAAATACTGCATTACATGCTATTTCATGTTCATCTTCTGTGTCTAAGCTGTCAACCTTTCAGTCTCCGTTCCTTGAAAAGGAGCACAAGAACTGTCATTTAATAGTCAAGGGATATTAACAATGAAAGAACTATCATTTAAATAAAAATAAGAGTTGTGAATCTGATGTTGCAGCTGTCTGATCTCCAGTTAAGTTTTGTTTCATACAGCAAGCAATATTTCATTCAGCTACTCCAAAACAGATACAGTAGGTAAAATTGCACCTTGTGTTTGGACCTCTGGAAAGAAACCTGTGGACAGACCACGTATATGGCAGGCTGCTCCAGAAGACTGACGCAAGGCAAATGCTAGCTGTAGCATGTCTTCATTTGACAGCTGATCCAATATAATAGCACCTCAGTGGGCTGCCAGTCTTTTTTTATATCTTCACTCTCTCGATTATCACATCACATCCCACTTAGCACTCCAAATTCACAGTCATTGTGGACATCACCAAAGCCTAGGCAGTCAGCTAAAAGGATATAACCATCTCTTTGTTATTATTAGCTGTCAAAGTTCTGAAACATTGTCATCTTGTGGCAGGCTGAGGACATAACAAGTGAAACAGACACTTTTCCAGGCCATTTCTCTGGCCCTAGAACCAACCCACAGGCCTGCAGAGATTTCAGGCGAAGCACAACTGTGAATTGCTGCAGAGGAGTTCCCATTAGTGCTACAGCATGAGTAGACCAAGATAAACCAAGTCACAGCAGACTTATATGGCAAGAACAAGTCTTTAACTTGTAGTGCTGTGTTTTGGATATCCCAGTACAGTATTACTTGTGAAATACAGAACGATTGAGCCATTAGGCCCATTTACTTACCTTTTCAACGGCCTGAGGAAGTACTAGGATATTTGCATATCTATAAATATTTGCATATTTATAATTGCTGCCTGGTTGCATATGTAATTAATAAAAATTAGACCTGACAGAGGTTAAAACGAGCTATTGCAACATAATGTTAATAACTGTTTTAGGATCCTAACAATTTTTTGTTTATTGTTATGAGAGCTCCTACAAGATCTTTGCCATCTCTGGTTTGTACTGTCACATGCCTTTTTCCAGAGCATCTGAAGGACATGCTAAACTCAGCACAGTTCTTCACAGAGACTACACTCATTATCCACGAGAACAGTGTGTCACTTTATCTTGAGTCATCACTGAGTCAGAGTTTTAGCTTGATAAGAACTTCAGGACTCAGTGCCATAGCTTTCTACCCAAAGCTCCTGAAATATACAGAGCAAAAAGAAAGAAGAGCTACAAAAAAGTTCATTTTACATAAACACCTATAGCCATGTCCAAGCTAAGAGCACATCTATCAGGGTGGATATAGACACATCTGAGCCGATAGAGAAGGAAATATTTGAACAGGCTCAGCTATACATCAGTGTGGCCATATAGACCTTACAGTGAAGGGTGTGGATTCAGTGAATTTGAAGGTCCATGTAGACCATCACTGGACATCTTCATTGCCTAAGACAACCCAGACTCCAGCAACATGTGTGTCTGCCTTCTCCCATTCCTAGATCTTTGTTAATGTGTTTGTACTAGAAAACAGAGATCCTACAAGTCCCCAAGCTCTTTCATCTGGAAGCAGTTGCATTATTTACACTAGAAATGATCTGACAGAATCGCATCTGGCTTAAAAGCAGTACATGAAGGTTTACGCTTTCCTGAAGAGTCAAGCTCAGGCCATCTGGTTCACTTTGTAACATAAAAGATAGAATTACCATTTTATATATCACCTGATGGAAGACTATGGATGGAAGCCTCATGGAAGCTAATGATTACCTCACAATACATATAAAGTGAATAAGTTCCTTATTTTGCTGAAAGGAAACAGTAAGAGCCACCACCACAAATGCAGGTCAAATCAGGAGCTGAGCAATGTCAGTAGAGAAAGGGTTAAGTGTAGATTGAAAGCAAATGGATAGCTTTTCTTTTTTTTTTTTCAGTGGAGATGTATGCAGGCATATGTAAGCATAGAGACACATAAAAATATCACAGACACAGAACACAACACAGAGTCGAAGAACGCTAGTTGTTGTTTGACCCTGACCTGAAAGAAGTCAGGATAGCTTTGTGGGGGGAATGCAGACTGGAAAGAAAAAAGATGGGAATTGTACGAGAGAAAGCTATCCGGATTCCTACTGATTTGGGGACGCATGCTTTTTTGTACGGTTTCTAATAATAACCATTATCAAATCAGAGAAATATTGTGTCCTACCTAAAGATTTCCTCCCAGTAGAAACAACCTGCAGAAACATAAGTATTTGCTGAAGAATAGGACTGCAGAAGAGAGGAAGGCACTGCATTCAGGCTCATGTATGAAGGCTACTAATCTGCTTGTGGAGAGCATGTGGCCACAGTTCTGCAGTGACCACCCTCACATATGGAGTTCATGGGATTTCCCAGCCACACAGCTCTGACCTGGATTGGGTAGGCAGGCAAAGGTATGTTATGCTGCTTGCAGGACAGAACATACCTGACTGAGAATAACATTAGAAGTGAGCAGTCAGATAACATCTGACCTGGCATAGAATTTAGTGCAAAACCGCCTGCTACAAAAATCCTTTGAGTAAATTGAAACAGGCAGGCTTACATCACACCAGTTCAGTGCCACACAATATGGCTACAATATTTTAAATCCTATGTTGCATTTTCTAAAACCATATTTTCCATTCCTTGCAGCCACTGCCTGAGGAATAAAAGATAGCAGCCAGCTGAGAGGCAACATTCAAACAGAAGTATGTCTCAAATCCTATCCCTCCATAGGATTTATTGAATATTATTAGACTAGTGGGAACAGTAACCCAGGTGCCCCAAGCACTCCTGTATCATGTTTATTATCTGGACTGATGCATATTTATTTATTCCACATAAACAGAAGTTTTAACAGAGGGAATGAGAACATCTTCAGTCTCCCCACAGTAGTTAATCCCAGGTTCAAATCACTTCAGAAAGACGAGGAAAGTGAAATCCTCCCCATCATTGCCATCAAGTCTGAGTTGTAATTGGGAGGTGAATGATTAAAACAGGAATGAGAGAGAGAGACAGACAGAAAGAGAGAGAGATGTCAGCTCTTCCAGACATGCTTCCTGTGAAGGCCAGTACAATAAGCAGCATTGGAGCATGCTTACAAATCAGTCACAGAGAGAAGCTAGACGATCTGTGAATTTAGCTCAGATCTTTAGGCATTTAGGGAGCTTTACTGTCCCAGCGTTCAGCACTTGTGCCCTTTAGATATCACCAGTGTGCAGCAGAAGCCAAGCAAGACTACAGATCCGAATTTTGGACTTAACCATTTAAAGCATCTGTAAGGTGGGTTGTCAGCTCCAGCTGCTTCGTGTTTAAAAGAACCCAACCTCTGGAAAACAATGAGAGTGCATGGCATATAGCCACTGCCCTACTGCAGCCCTAGAGAAGGCTGGCATCTCCCCTCCAGCAGCACAAAATTGCACTGTGGATTCTTTGTTATCATGGCTCCTTTTCAGCATTGTATGTTGTGCGTTTGTGTATGACAAGGTGGATATTTCATACTGTGCCAGACAACTCCCTAGTGTAAAGTCTGTCAAGACCAATAAAGTTTCACCATGGAGGAATTTGACCTGCTACTATAATTCAAGGAGTTTCAGGACTAAAGGAAAGAAAAGGAGAATGTGCTCACTGCTTAAAGGATGGTCTAAGTATTATTTTTCCAAANATACATATTTTTTACACCCAGGAGAGTCACACTCCTATAAATGCTGTCTCATATATTTTGAAGCATAAAAGGTGACCGGTCCCTACTTAAACGAATGAAAACAATGTTCCTTTCTAATCAGATTTTAAAGGAGATCGCTAATCAGCAATTTTTGAGTGAGGAACAGTAGCCAGATAATCCATATCCTTCACCTTCCCATTTATCTTCTCACTGCCATTGTTCACATGGTTATTTAGCTGATTAGATGCTGAAATGTTGGGCTGGCATTTATTCAAGCTACATAAGCAGTTTTGTGCAGACCAAGGGAAAACACCTAAACAGTACCAAAGTGAAGAGCAGATGTCTGCAGTTTATTTTCCTTGATTGAATTTTAATAGAATTTACATGAGGTTCTTTTTGTGTTCAAGTTATCACATTTGGGAGCTTGGAGTCTTGGTGGAGAATGACAGACGCTTGAGAAATTTGCCCAATATTTGCAGAGGACAAAGACTCCAGATCCAAGCACGAAAAACAGTGGAGTGGAGTTCACTCTTCCAAGACTGAAAAGGTCACAGTAGACTGCTTTTGTGTGAAGTTCATAGTTGGCAGCCTTATCAAACAGTTCATCTGATGCAGTGCATTCAATTTCTGCATTCAGCCCAGGTTTTTGAAGATTTTTAGCCTCTAAACTGTCTTAGCTAAATATCTTTGAGGGTTAATATTTTGGCTTTGCTTGGAGGCAAATTGCAATGTCATTTATTTTAATCAGTTTTGTTCAACAGCTGTCAACCACCGCAATCACACAGAGCCCTGACAGAGTTAGGACACAAGCTCTTCTTACATTATTTTCCCAAGGCATTAGAAGATAGAAACCCTTATTGTCTTCACTCATCTCCAATGTTAGAAGGAAGGCTAAGAGGTCAGGACTATATAAACGATCCTGTCATTCCTCTGGAGAATCATGCTACCTGCCAGCAGTAAAGCAAGGGTTCTTCCTCCTTTGAGAACAAGCTAATATTATGGATCTGAATAGCTAATACAGTGGACCTTCTTGGCCACCTGAGCAAACTGCTGCTCTCCTGGCTGCTCCAGCAATTACCGAAGTAGACTTGGTGTCTGGAGTCTTTCAAAGGCAGTATGTCAAATGATATTTCACCTCCCAGGTTAGAAGTTAAGCACATAAGTGTAAACTGAGCAAGAGCCAAGAAATGCTACCTTTAAAGCAGGCAAAATGCCATCTGTCAGCCATGCTCAGCCTCTCCAGGAGGCAGTGGTTTCTGGCTCATGTTGAGTTCAGAGTCCCGTGGGACTCAGAAACTGGAAAGCATCAATATCTCCTCCTTGTGCTGGCCCTGCTGTGTACCATTCAGAGTCTGTCTGGCACCCTGTGGTACTGATCCATAGTGGTGACAGCCTCCACAGCTAATAGATGTGCACTTCTACAGCCTGATCTTACAGGGTGGATGTGCAGGATGGGGAAGTTTCATAGTGCAAATCCAGTATGAATCAAAGGAAGCAAACATACCAACATACAAGCGTTGTGTATTCCCATAGCATGCTGCTTTCCAGACTGTAGAATGCAAGAGAAGACATTCCTCAGCAGCCGTGTGTTATGGTGAATCTGTTCTGTCAAATGGGAAAGTTCTGAATATCTGGTCTTTATTTTATCTCTGGCCACAGTGCTTTCGTGCAGTACATTAGAGTATCAGCCCCAGTGTCTTTTGTATTACTGTGGAAGCAGACACAGAATAAGTGCAGGTTTCACAATCACTCTTGCTCCACAAACATGACAGCAGATTACAGACCTTATTGGAGCTCCTTCTTCAGCCTGCTGCTTACAAGGGAAGAGATTGCACTGCCACACCACTGCCTGCACCTGCAGGGCTATTCACATCCCCCTTCTGCAAACCATCATGTTCTGCCCCCAGTGACCACTCTTTTCATGGTGAGTGAAGACCAGGTCAATACTTCTGGGGACCTATAAGAATGACTTGGGACACAGCAATGAACCTGCCCGAGATTATGTGGTTGAAGCCATTTTCTAGAGGAGTGGTCAAGGCTACCAAAAGGAGAATGCAGCAATTTCAGGTGACTTTTTACCTGACCAACCTCCAGACTCTCAGCCTCTCTGCCTCTTTCAGTTGTTCTGATCTTTTGCAGGCACATCTATCATTTCCTATCATTAAATACAGGGAAAAACAGGTGCCTTTGAGGACAAGGAAAAAGGACAAGTAAAAGAACTAATACTTTGTTCAGAGACCAGAACAACTTTCATTCACCCTGGCCCCAGTACGCTTCCTAAAAACATACTAATACAGGTTAAAGTAAGAATAATTCATCAACTTTTCCATTAAAACTTACTTCTCTGCTTTCCAAGACATTGTAATTCAAACTTTTTCCCCTCCTCATCTCAGAAAGAGCTTTTACACTCAAGTACCTGCTCAGGAAAGAGCTTTTACTTTCATGAATATGTATATGTATGTGTATATGAACATATAAATATGAAAATACAGAAGCATCATCCTAACCTCATCAGTGACTATGTGCATTAGTCATCATGTTTCTTATTCACGAGTGGTCATTAAAAAAGCCTTTTAGCAGAATCTCTAACCTTATGAAAAGCTGTGTTATAATACATTTCCCACTGACTAGTTTACAGGTATCCTGGTACAGTGGTAATCAAGAAATTCATGACTGCAGGTAAATTACACTCAGTTAAGGGAGGATGTGTACATTTGAGACTGGATTCTCTTCCAGACTCCCAGGAAAAGATTGGTCCCATCCGAAAAAGCTTCATTCTGGTCAAAAACAGTGATGAGCAGGAGAAAGGAAGCATCACAAGCACAGTTCGCATATGGGTAACAGCGGTACAAAGAAATGCATTTGCCTAAGATCACACATGAAGACAGGCTCAGAGCTGGTAATTGAACCCAAATGTCCTGAATCATAGACCATTTGCCTTAATAACAACTTTTTTTCATTCTGCTCTTTCATTCTTTTCACTTCATTTAAACATTATGGTGACAGTTGCCTTGCAGAAACCTAACATGGATGGAAAGCAATAGTCAAGGATTTCTTGGACACAGAAGTCAGCAAAACTGAAGAGATTTTCGCTTTCTCCAGGGTGTATATGGATTTGTCTGCTATCTTCATCATATGTACATGACACTGCTTTGATAGCTTTCTTATTCCCTTTTATACAGATCATTTTTGTAATTGATAGTGTTACTGCAAAAAGTAGTCTGCTGCTGAATTAAAGATTCAGCCCTTAGTCAGTGTGAATGTGTGTATTATTCAAGGATCTTGTTTATTATTAAGGTAATTCTACTTTTTAATGCCCATAAAGATTAAAAATAAACTAGTCAAAGCTGTGAACTTACTGTAAATTATATTCCCAGAAGGGACGAGTCTGAATAGTCGTTATGAGAATAGCCTGCCTCAATTATTTTGAAAAAGCTTGTGTTATAAAACAGGATGATCTGTGCACATTTTATACAGCTCAATTTCACCTAATATTTTTCTTTGTAAATTCAAGAGCTGGCAACACGTACACGTTCCAACACTTTCTTTATTAACAGTAGAGAGAGACGGATTTTTCTTTTTCAACTCCCAGTCCAGCTGAAGCCAAGCACTGGAGTAGGACAGCAGAGAGAGAAAAGAAACATACAGCCCCACAAACCCACAAAAAGATTTCTGCCTGTTATGTGCACAGCACTAACCTTGAAGCACAGCTGGTTAAAGAAACGGTTTATTGTCCTGACAGCAGGCAGGAAAATATATCTGACTGCTAACCACTACATCCACTGGCTTTCCCATCAAGTGCAGTGTTAAAGGCTTGACTAGCTTGGAGAAGAGGAAACTCAGGCTCTGGCCACAGACTGGAAGGGCTGTGTGACCTTCTGTTCTGCACTTGATTCCTCCAATTAAATAGATACCTACTTGTAAGCGAGTCACTTCATTGACAGTGAATAAACTCATCCAAACTAGATGTCTCAAGTATGTCAACATAAACGTGTCCTGAAATTGTTTCTCTCTCCATTAAGCAGAAGAGGACTTTTTGGCAGCTTGCTCAGCCGAGAAGGTGTAAAGCCAATCTGATGAATCAGTGCCCAGCCCCGTCTTCAGTGTTAGTAAGTCATATGTCACTTCCACTGCAAAAATAAGTATAGGATTTTCAGAGAAACAGCTAAGCCATCATGGTAAATTCTGTTATAAATAGCGCCTAAAAGGACAAAAAATAAAGAATAAAGAAATTTATTGTATGAAAAATACCATTACTGACTCAAATTTAAGAACGGAAAAATACCACTGGATCTTCTGTGTTAAAATATATATGCATATATGTTTGATCATCAACATGTTATGCTAATACTCAATAGGAAGGCAATGGAAGTAGGCATGATGTATTCCATGAGCTCTCCAGTGGTCTTTCCAAATGAATCGGCTGCCATGGAAAACACACATATAACAGTTTAGGAGTGAACAAAATATTTGAAAACATAAAACAGCCCCAAGGATTTACATGAAATAATAAGAACAGAAATGAAAAAGTCTAGCATTATTAAGAGAGACTAGTGTCCTCGAAATACCGTAAATTCAATCAAAATTCATGGCCAAGAAAACAGTCTCTTAGGGCCTAGAACTATGATTTTTCATCCCAGTGTGCCTGCCCTCATCAGCTCCTCTCTTTGCTGTGCAAATATGCAGCATTACTGCAGCTAGTACTGCAGTGGGGCACCTATTCATAGGATGACTTGCTTGCATTATTTTGGTTGCTATATATTCATATCTGATTGCCTTGTAGCCCTTGTTTCATTTACGCTTCTCCAGCATTGATTTTATCAGTTGTACATCTGTGCTTAAAGGCTATTTTAGTACAAGGCCATTTAAAACCTTTCAAGCCATTCAGTACCATTGAGATGTCACAATTTACAGGCACACAGGAGACACGACAGTTTTACCATCTGGATCTGAGGCAAGAAATGGCAACATTTTACCTTAGTTTAAATAAGGAATAAACACTGACACACCGATAATTATTTCTAAATCTTGGTCATCTCCTTTAAATGCAGGACCCAAAAATGGCTGTAGTACCTCCCCTCTGAGGAGGGTCCTGATCCATTCTCAGAGTTTGAACCAAGCTGCCCTCACAAAGTAGAAGCAGCAAGTGTGGACCAAAAAACCTTGGGAACACACCACTAAGGAAGGGGCAGGTTCATCCCCCAGACTTGTGCCCTCTCGAAACAAAAGCTCTAAGATCACGTACAGCCTCAGAGTAATGTTGAATAAAGTGCTGTGGCAAACATTTCTGTTCTCCAATAAAATAAAGCTTCAAAACCATCAAAACTACTTGAGATTCCTCTTGAAGACATTGCATATTTCAGTAAGAAAAAAACAGGCCTCAAAATGTTTGTTAAAGGTCAAACCATTTTGTCTGCCATTTTCAAAACAAAATAATTTTTGGTTCCGACTGACACTTGCCCCAGTATTTATTTTTAAAAAATGTTCCTCAAATTAACCCTGATTAAATATTTTTAAACTTTTTATTTAATAAGATAAGAACCCTTCCT
>VXAL01000636.1:240981-251890 GCA_013399475.1 Chauna torquata | reverse complement strand
AGGAAAGGAAAGGAAAGGAAAGGAAAGGAAAGGAAGAAAGGGAAAAGGAAAGGGAAAAGGAAAGGGAAAAAGAGAGAAAGAAAAAGAAAGAAGAAAGAAGAAGAAAGAAAAAGAAAAAGAAAGAGAAAGAGAAAGAGAAAGAGAAAGAGAAAGAGAAAGAGAAAGAGAAAGAGAAAGAGAAAGAGAAAAGAGAGAGAAAAGACAGTGAAAAGGAGTGAACTAATGAAAAAGAAAAAGAAAAAGAAAAAGAGAGAGAAAGGAGCGAGAAAAGAGCAAGAAAATGAAAAAGAAAAAGAAAAAAGAAAAAGAAAAAAGAAAGAGAGAAAAAGAAAAAAGAAAAGGAAAAGGAAAAGAAAAAGGAAAAGGAAAAGAAAAAGGAAAAGAAAAAGAAAACAGACAAGGAAAAAGAAAACAGACAAGGAAAAAGAAAGCAACTGTGTTCCACTTCTGCAGGTGGAAGCTGAGAAGGATATCAATACATTTTCATGATTTGGTTAAATAAGAAGAAACTTTGAGAAACTGTCCTATTAATGTCCCCTCCAATCCCAGGTATAGCGGGGAGGGGAGGAGAGGCAGTAAAATACTCTTCCTAGAATCAAGACACAAATGGGAAGACCAGAGAACTCCCACTCATTATTTTCTGTGATTCTTTAAATACCAATTCATTTCTTATTTCAGGAACTTTATTTCCATTTTCTGCTTTCTCTGAAATCAATATTTTGTTCTCTAAATACTACATTTTTATTCATATTTAAATACTTAAGATACTTAACTTTCTTCTGATTCCTCTTTTTTCATCTTGTTTACTATAACCGGCATGGGAAGCCTTTAGAGGATGTAATGCATAACCTCAAGACACTTGATATGTAATTGTACTTAATTATATTACTGCAGAAAAACAGAAGCTTTGTTAACTTGTGAGTTCTCCCAACAGCAACATAGACCAGTTCTTTTAGTAAAAATGTCAAAATACAGGTGCAGATACCAATTTTGTTAAGTAATGAGATCTTCAGTTTTCTCCTCCTTCTACACACAAGGCCAAATGATAATAATAATTCCCATCAAACCTAAGATCCAATCTCTCAGACAACAGGTCACCTGGTTCTATGTGCACCAATATATTTTGTTATCAAAAACATTTTTATATTTGAGGGAAAAAAAAAATCTATTTCTAATTTCATTTTATCACTTCTCTTTATTGCCCTGTTTCTCTACAGCAAAGGTTAAATTGGTTTGAGTATAGCTGAAGTAGACTGAGAAAGCATAGGCATCTGTGCCTGGGAAGTGGTAGGATCACACAGAGGTTGCCAGCTGGGCATGGGGCAAAAATATATGATTAGCATCATGTTTCACCACCTGTGGCTTCCCTTCCTGGATGACTTTTCAACTAGCTTAACTGGCGACATCCTGTGGCAAGATTTTTAAGTAGTCTTCTTTCACAGTCCTGCTAAAGATAAACATAATTTCATATTCAGGCACCAAAATTAAGTGATCCAGTTCTCACATGGGAACAGTATTTTCTTAGTGCCAACAAGACTTTCAGTTTCCAGGTCCAATTTCAGGATTGTGATTTAAAAAAATAAAATAAAATAAAATCTAAGGCTACTGGACAACCTTTGTTGAAAAGGAAAAGAAAAAGTAAGTTAATTTTCATTTAATTGAGGATCAATGCCTTTTGCCTTTAAGCAACACTACTTAAAAGTCACTCTGTTCCCTGAAAATAATGTGCTTTTTATTGTTTGGCATAACTCCAAGGCTTGCTATAACTACAAATAACTGAAAAAAAAATGAAAAACTATTTCTGGTTCTTTCCAGTTTGTTTATTTCTGCATTTGTATGCACTTTGTGTATCTCCAGTTTCATTATTCTCCATGTTTCTGTGACTCTTTCTCACTGCAACAGCAGAAGGAAAATCATGACTGTAAAGCCCCAAGAATTTTCAGAGCAATCACAGAGTAAGAATTTTATCTGATACTACTTGTAATACTTTATTTTTTTAATAAATGAATATATTTCAAGTGGATAGTGTCCCTTTAAATCCTTCTACTCTGATAATCTATATTTCTGATTATCATATGCATAAGTACCAGGCTGAATTTTTCAAAGCAAAACCTCATTTTCTTATTTTCTGCAAAGCTTTGCAACATGCATTTTTTAGTTTTTTTCCACTGTTGTTGAGATGAGGATTTATATGACATTTCTAAGTTCTGAAAGTGATTTGATTTTCCTCTTCAAACACCCCAGGTACCTTGTCCTCTTTTAAACATTCTCTTTCATGGCCCAGTTCAGCAAAGGCATTTAAGCACAGGCTTAATGGTAAGGCAAATTGAGTGCATAAACATATTAAATTAACATAAATATGTGCCTTAAAGCTAGCTCCTAAATGTGTGACCATTCTATCTCCTCTTGTCTTCAAAAGACTAGCAGTCCAAGTGTTTTCAGAAAGGCTTCATATTTCACTTAAAAAAAAAAAAAAGTATTTATATTTCTGTGATCTTTCAGATCCCATAAAAGCCAAAACTAATTTTATATAACTATTGCCTTGTCTCACATCAAAATAAAATATCTTTGATGTTTTTGACAACAAAATCTTTTTCTTTCCATTTGATAAAACGATCTTCACACGGAAAACTGTAAAATTCCAAGGTATCACTGTTTAATATGCTTGGAATCATCATCCTTAGTGATGCAGGCTGAGAACTTTCCAACAGAGTCCTTCTCTGTTGAAAAATGCTGCTTCATGGCTGAAAAATGAGGCTTTTGAAAGTCCCCTTCTCCCCTCCTGCCATGGCAGGCACCAGCAGGACCCAGCCCTGCACCATGCCTATGGGACAATGACGAAAAAGGAGCAAGTGCAAGATGAGGAGAGGGAAGCACCTGCCAAGGTTGGTGATGGTGAGCAGGACTGAGAGATAAGATTAACAAACATTTTGGAAACCAGCAATATTTCCAGCAGCCATCTGGACTGGACTGCCTGCAGCACAGTTCTGTTTCATTGAAGCCGCACTCGACAGTGTTAATTTCCTCATTCTTTTTTCCTTGCTTTGTCACGATCACTGAAAACATCCTACACACTAAATTTTCATTTGGAACTTTGATCCCAGTGTTCTTCAATTTCTTGAAATTATTCCCATGTAAAAGGAAAGCCATGAGCATTTCTTAACTGTAGATCCAATTTAGCTGCACTCATAAAAGTAACTTTTTGCCTGAACAATTTACAGACAATGCTAAAACATGGACTTTTCTAAGGTGTGTTTGTAAATTTATAAACTTTTCCAGGTCCTAGCAACTAGAATCTGTGTGTGTGTGTGTGTGTTCTCCGAGCCTTAGCAATAAGATACTGCCATTGCTTACAGTGTCCTGAATTGCTGGGTATGGATGGAATTCCCATTTTAGCAGGAGCTATTCAATATCTGTATTTCAGAAACCATGGACAAGTCCCTGCTGTTGTTTACAGAACATTTTTGTAAAGTTTATGTGTCTTGCTGAATAGTGACCAATGGAGTTAAATATGGTCTAACATTCAGAAACATTGCAAGCTCAGACCTTCTCACAGTTAATAATATGGGAAAGAAAAAAAAAGAAAAAGAAAAAAAAATAAGCAGAATGCTTTATTGCTTTATGGCAGCGTGTTTACTGTATGTCTAAGTTTTGTGCTGACTGTATTTATGTTACATTAGCATGAAAATCATGCCTCTAATGAGATTCAGTGCACTTTCAGAAACACTAACAATGATCTTTGAGGGGAAAAAAAAACACAATATAAATTCCACCATCCATTGTCAGAAATAACATTATACTGTTCATATTTTTAAGTGTGGTGTTATAACAGTATCTTGATTTCTTTTCAACCCCTGTAAGAATTGCATAAAACAGTCTGTGCTAGTGAAATTATCTCGCAACGCCTGTTGTTTTGGTGATCGTTGCTCCTGCAGTACAACTCGAAGCTCAGAAACTCAGCAGTCAACATCTGATTACCCATGTTTAACCATCATGAGCTGCAGTTCTGAGAGTCTATGGCTAATCCTGCTAACTTCATCTTGGTTTCACCTCTGCATAAAAAGGTATCCCCATCTGTGGCCTATTTGCTACCAGTTAAGTTGATGGCAAAGTATCCACTGGACTCTTGCATCACCTCTCCTGTGACAGAGGATTATTTCTCGATCTTCCTTGAAGCAAAGCTATAACTTTTCCAGACTGGTCAGTGAGTAAGGCTATTAAAGTAATGGCTGCTCCTTTGCTAGATGTGATCATCTAGCATTTTTTTAGATTGGAAGGGTTTAGTATACATTACTTTAAGTTGTTCAGTTTATAATGCATTGCTTGCCTTCCAAGTTGCCCTGGTATTTTTCTAAAATATTCAAAAAGTCAATATTTGCCATTTTACTTAAGCTTGTTGTGAGCTAATATGAAAAAAACAGATTAGCAGTAAAATTAATTTTCTTTAGAAATAAAGATGATGAGAATCTTACAAAATTCACCTTGTGGTGGAAATAATTTTTAATAAACATATTTTATATCTTCTATAAATATAAAACTCTTGTTAGCATAGGTTAAGAAATTACTTTTTTTTCTGAGAAAAATGCAAAGAGAGAACTATCATTTTAGCTTTTAGCTTAAAACATGCCATCCAGTATGAATGCATAAAACCAAAGAATTTAGATATAAAGTGCTTTGCTTTTTTTTTTAAATATCAAATTTAATGAAAAAAAAAAAAGTGGAGTTGTAAGAGTTTTTCAGCAGATCTTCAGAATACAATAAAGTGAAAACACACATTTTTAAGCCCCTTAGACTCGTCCAGGGCTTATAATTAGCCATTGCTCTGTTTCTTGAACAGGGCTCCGCATGCAGAGCAAATTGTCTTCTCAGAAAACTTGTTTTGAGTCATAATAACATGAAGAACAATCAACTTCTTAGTACTTTTGCCCCCATGTGATCACAGAAGCAGCAATGTGCATATACCTACTCAGGCATTCATAGATTTACAGACTGCTGTAGCAGCCCACTTTAAAGGCTCTACCCTGATGAACTCTGTGCCTGGATACCTTCCAATGACTACACAGAAATTGCCACTTCTACAGGGATCTACCCAAAACGGACAAGTCCATTGGTACTTACTTCTATCAACAGAAACTATGACTGGCTCAGGATTTCCCTAAACTTCAAGTGGACAGGGGAGATACATGGCATATGCTGTTATATTTTTAGGATCCTTCCAACTTCTGTCCAATGCCAGAGGCTGGATGCTGAGCTAGATAGACATTTTGTCTGATCCCAGCCAGCTGTTTTTGCAGTTATCAGGACCGAGGCTCTGCTACTTAACAGTGTCCTGATACTTAGGCTCAACACTTATTCTAACTTAAGTATGAACTTACGTATGATACTCAAGATTTTTCCATAAGTGTTTACAGAATAAAGTCTCCAACTATATATACTAAACACACCAGTGTATAATCAAAATAGCTCAGACTCACACAGGTATGACTACTGAGGCTCAAATTATGGAACTTCATTAAAATTTCTAGACAGAGGAGCCCCAGCACCAGCCTACCATTTCTCTCATGCTGACATTGGACAGTTTGAAACAGGGACTGAACGAAGAAGTCCCATTCTGTACCTCTTGAAAAGCTTTATTCCATTCATACTTACTCTCACAGCCCAGGAAAAAATAAATAAAAATTAAATCCAGGAAAATTTAGAATAAAACTTCTAAACAGCCTCACTGAAGGCAAAAGAATTGTTATAGCCCCAAAGTGTTTCAACTGCATTTCTGAAAAGCATCTTTAAAAACCTTCTGAAGCCTTCTTAACTTCCGAGCTAAACAGTCATCTAAGCAGGTTTCTGAAAGTCTTCTTTAATAGCAGACCAAAATCTTCCCTATCGCTTGTGCAGCTGTCAGTCTGTTTTCCATGCCCTAACCCTGCTAAGATTTGCAGCTGTCTTTTATGAACATCAGAATTGCTTTAACGCTGCAATGCCCTAAGAAGACATGCCTTTTTCAGTTAATCTAGATCCGTCAATCTGTCCAAAACTGGTACATTATTCTATACTCAGTAGTTTATTTTGTGACAGTAATAGGCAATAAAATAATGAAGGGAAATATTTTAGTGTGAGAAGCCTAATTCGGTATAGGTTAATAAAGTCTGGGTGATTCATCGTGACACATTATTTATTCACAGTAACTTGCTAGGTAGATGTGTGAAATCCCATTGTAGTCTGTTGAAATTTATGTTCTGAGCACTATTTGGCTTTTCTTATTTATTTATTTAGCTACAGAGGACATTTACTTTCTCCATGGCAGTTGAAGAACAACTAGGAATTGCACGGATTTTATGATTTCTTGTTAAAAGAAAGCAAGACATAGATTAGTGTTGAACTTTCTTACAATGCGGAGCTGAGAAGAGCTTTTGAACTGATGCTTTTTAAAAGAGATGTAAATTCTGTTGAAAGCACTGTCATGGTTAAAAATAGTTTGGAAATTAAAGCACATTTGGACAACAATTTGCATGGATAAAAAAGCCCATATGCGTAGATAAAAACAGCTACCTAGAACAATTTTTAAAACTATTTAAGTTAAACCTGTGTAGCTTATGCGCTAAGACAAGCCCCGCTAGTTTGAATACTGGAATAGAGCACTAGCTAATGGAAATTTATGAGAAATGATCACAGAATTCTGTAAATGAAAATATTATTAATTAACTGCATGAGAAAACAGAATCATAAAGCACTTGAAGGTGTTTTCTGAAAACTTTGTTACTGATGGCAAGGACTGAACTTAAGAAAAAAAGTTATCTCCTCTCTCCTGTAATCAAAGCATCTCTAGTGCTAGCAACACAACGTGACGCCTGTCTGTGAGCAAAACACTGTCTCCCTGGAAACCACTAGAATGTGCCACTTCATCTGATCCCATAATGAGAAATAAGAAACAAGAAGTGTGAAATCCTTTGCTGTGGAGGTTAGCATTTTACTAACAAACATCCGCAGTTTGATGTTTTACAGTACCTGATACTAATTTCCTAATTGCTGCAAAAGGCATTGAGTGTCCTTTACAATCACATCTGTCATGACAGAGGTCCTTTCTTTTACTGTTCTTTTCCTGCCTGTTAAACAGATCATAAACTCCAAACAAAATTGTAAATATCTCCTTTGCATAATTTCCTAATTAACTCTTTCTCCTCTCTTTGCTAAAAATCACATTAACACTTTCCTGGAAGCAAACTTATTATGTTTGTTCAACACCACCATGGGGACCTTATCCGCATAACTGTTATGGACACACCAGGCATAGATCTGGGGTTGCTTAGAACGCATTCACGTTAATAATTTTATTTAGGCACACCTCCTAAACCAAAGCTATAGAAAAGGGACATTGATTCAGTAGTGAACCAGCCAGCATGTATCACAAGCAACACTTTTTTCTATTAGAGCTGCTCAGGATTCTCCGAACTGACAAAAATTAAGGCTTGGTGGGGAGCTTCTTGGTCTCCACAAAAATAATTATCCAGACTTAGAACGGAATTTCTGGTCACAATGAGAGAGACGGAGAGAAGGACTGGGAGGTGGAGAGAGAGTAAGTGAGCTTAATGCGGGGCAGCAGCAGCCACATGCAGGCTTATGCCCTACAATTACATCACTGTTTCCACATTATGTGAACCAGATCCATGCAGGGCAGTAGCGGATGCTAAATCTAAAATGTTCTTAGATTTCTTGACTAAGTCAATGTGCAATGAGAAAAAAGCACCGTGAACATCAAGCTCGTGGTTATCATGGGTTGAACATAGTATTCATTTTCTCTCTGGCTGGAAATCAAGTTGCTTTAAAAGCCCTTGGTTTCCTACTGGTGTAGAGGGGAAAGGAAATTAACTTCTCTAGAAGCCTCATGAGATACAAAACACCTTCATATCTAGCCCAGTTGTTTGCTTAGTTGGAAGCAAAGTTTACTCACAAGAACATACTCCCCACCTAGCCTACTCAGCATAAATACAACTCTGCAGTGAATAAGATGTTTGACTGCACAACCCTTTACTTTTTCTGGAGTTTTCAGGAGAATGCTGAATAAGGGAGGACTGCAGAAAGAGTGCTTGAACACCATACTTGAGAACTGGATTTGCTTTCTCTCACACAGTACCGAAGCAACGCTGGGTAAACCTGTTTGATTGCATTGATCACAGCCACACCACTGCCGACAGCTTCTCCATCCTTCATCATGTAAGCCTTTGAGTTGTGATTCTGCTCCACAAAAGTGCAGTAGCAGTCAATGGATGGTGAGACATAAAAAGTTACATAATATCGAGCGCTTGGGAAATAAAAACAAACAGCAATTGAATCTTAAAGATTTAACATTGGAAAGCCCCCCAGTACAGAACTTTTCAGTCTTGAAGTGTCCATATTTTGGTATCTCCATCTGTAACATAGGAATGTCACAACCACTTTTTGTAGCGTGCTATGAAAGTCAGCTCATTAATAGTTGAAAAGCACTCAACCTATAAAGAAATAAATGTCATTTTTATTTAGGGGGTGATATAAATAATGTGTCATACAAAGGTTGTGGGCCAAATGTTAAGCAGTGAGTGTAAGATTTAATGGTGAATCCCTATCTGTTTAGAGATCATTTACACTCTGATGAATGGGAACCATTTAAAACAAACAAACAAAAACAAAGTATGTGATCATGAAATTAAAGAAAAAGTTATTGGCACTACAATGCAGTCTTTACTAATATGATCATACAGTAGCAATGCTACAAAATTAATTAATGCTTAATTTCAGCATTTCATAGCTTTCAAAAGATAAGTTTGCAGTTCCTTCTGTATGTGTTTATATATACAACTGAGACAATAACCTCTTTTGAATCTCAGTAGGGAACACTTTCATAACACAACGCTTAGGATGAGGTTAGCTGTACAAAAACAACGATGGGAGAAAAATGATGGAAACTGAAGAGAAAATGAAAAGCCTGACTAGAACATTCTTCAGAAGAGTAATATATTTGTTAGATTTTGTTTCCTAATGTTTTAGCAAAAACTTTTACAGAAGCACTGGCCAGCAAAGACAGTGGTATTATTATTCAGAATGAGGGAAAGTCATCAACAAATCAACAAAAAGAAAACAAAAACAATTATTAAAATATTAGGTCCTAATTCTGAAACAGGTGACATTATTTTAAATTCTTCCATGAAAGGATGTAGTCTGTCATTCCCAAACTGGATACATTTAAACTAAATATTCTCCTATGCATCCCATCTTGCCCTCCCCGTATTTTTTTAATATTTAGATAAATGAGCCACAT
The DNA here is from genome assembly GCA_013399475.1 of Chauna torquata. NCBI lineage: Eukaryota > Metazoa > Chordata > Aves > Anseriformes > Anhimidae > Chauna > Chauna torquata. The sequence goes on along the minus strand of VXAL01000636.1, from coordinate 242,601 downwards.
TTTTAGCTTCTTTCAACCTTTTTGTTACCTTTGCAGTGGAATTAGCCTGTGGTTCTGGATCTTGCAACTACTGTCATTATTGGGCTATACAGAGAACACTGACATGACGAGTCTGACCAAATATTGACTTCTGATGGCTTAAAATGCATACAGAGTTTTCATTACATTCCTGGAATACATCAGCAATTTACTGTGACATTTTCTTCTAAAAATAAAATCTATCAGGGCAGCATATATTCCTATCACAGTAATTATTTTTAAATAGGGCATATCATCATGGATAAAACTTTAATAATAATAACTCTCTTAGCCAGCTACTAAGAAAGCTGCTGAGGAGAGGGTATAAATAAAGATTGTATGTTCCAAGTAAACAATCAACAGAGAAGTGAGTGGTTCAGCTAGCAGCTAAGGTGACAGTGAGAGGACATGGATCAAAATCTGAGGAAACAGAAAGCAAAATTCTCTATAAGAATATGACCAGCAGTCTCAGGCTCTCTATAGCTCTCCTAGCTGCCCATACTCATATCTAAAAACATAGCTAGAAACTCAAGCTTATTAGCAGGATGATTTCATTTGTTGATTCTTGATTGCCTAGTGTTTCTGCCTAGGAAGAACTAATACAGCAGCAGAGTGCAAAACCTTTTGGAATTACTAGCAAATTTCTTCACTGACCCTACTTCAGAAGATCATTTTAGTTACTTTGGTGAGTGAGAAATGAAGAATACTGCTGCTAGTAGGACAGACCATGTTGCATGAGGTCTTTATGTTAATTAAATTTTAAAAGAGTTATCAATAATCTCTAACTACTGGTGCTCTGAGCCCTTGAAAACATCATTCCCTCCAGCTGCAGTACGCTAATCCTGAAGGAAAAGCAAAAGAACCTGCTACCTATGACTTTATAAGATTGCCTAGAAGAACACTACCTTGATTATAACATGATTTTCTTTTTCTTTTTCACTGACCCCAGGCATGTCCCCCAAATATATATGCTCACAGGAACTCTAGAAATGTGGTTGCCTGTAGCTCAAATCTGTAGCAAATCCCCAAATGGCCCCTTGCTGCCAAGCAGCAAAAATGTAACCAGAAGTTGCTGGAGATGTTAAGAACTGTCACAGAGGAAATGATGTAAGGAGTAGAAATTCTTCCAAGAAACAGATTCCACCTGGAATTACAAAAAAAAAAAAAATGTGCACCACCAGAGATGCTAACAGTGAAAAATTGGGGTAGGGGTAGAAGCTTTTATTGATGTAGAGATGAAAGAGTTACTGGAAGAGGAAAAGGCAGAGGCTGAAATACTGTGGGTTTCCAACATGTTCACAGTCAACCTCTGCTTACCCCTGTTCCTTGTAGTTATGTTTCTGTTGAATCTGTTTGAAGATCTTGCAGAAGTAAGCTTGTAGCTAAAGATTGTACTATTAGAGAGTAGCCCTGCCTAATAAAATTCATTAACAACAATGCTGGAAGAAAACAGTTTCCCATAGCTAAAATGCAGTACTGAGAAATCAGCAATAAGCGTTATGAAAGGAGAAGAATCAAGTGGTGTAGGTAAAAAAGAATAGCTGCATTTTTTCTTGAGGAGGTTTTATTGTACTGAAGTCTGAGGAGAACAGTAAAGGAGCT
>VXAL01000636.1:202479-240960 GCA_013399475.1 Chauna torquata | reverse complement strand
GGAGAGGAGAGGAGAGGAGAGGAGAGGAGAGGAGAAAAGGATATTGCCTTCTCTCCAACAGCATCAGCCCAGTGCAGAAGTTTAGTAGGAAGTCCTAAAAGAGCACATGATTTTGAAAGATTTATGGATCTTCACACATTTTCAAATTCTAATGCTTTCTGATATAATACAAAGCTTGTCTGTTCTCTGATTTTGCTGTCTTCTAATTACACTCTTCTCCTGTAAGATATTTACCTGTAATATAAATTCCATTAGAAACCTGACCCATTGCCATTGTCAATAGAAGCGTGATTAAGATTCTTCACTTCTTAGGGGTTCTGGTGGTCAAAAAACTCAGCATGAGCCAGCAGTGTGCGCTTGCATCCCAGAAGGCCAACTCCATCTTGGGCTGCATCAACAGAAGCGTGGCCAGCAGGTCGAGGGAGGGGATTGTCCCCCTCTGCTCTGCCCTTGTGAGGTCCCACTTGGAGTACTGCATCCAGGTCTGGGGCCCCCAGCACAAGAAAGACATGAACCTGTTAAAGCAGGTCCAGACAAGGGCCACAAAGATGCTCAGAGGGCTGGAGCACCTCTCCTATGAAGAAAGGCTGAGAGTTGAGGATGTTCAGCCTGGAGAAGAGAAGTCTCCAGGGAGACTTCATTGTGGCCTTTAGGTACTTAAAGGGGGCTTCTGAAAAAGACGGAGATGGACTTTTTACATGGGCAGATAGTGATAGGACAAGGTTTTAAACTAAAAGAGTGGAGATTTCGATTAGATGTTAGGAGGAAAATCTTCACTCAGAGGGTGGTGAGGCATGGGAACAGGTTGCCCAGAGAAGTTGTGGATGCCCTAACCCTGGAGGTGTTCAAGGTCAGGTTGGATGGGGCCCTGGGCAACCTGATCTAGTGAGTGGCATCCCTGCCCACGGCAGTGGTGTTGGAACTAGGTGATCTTTCATGGTCCCTTCCAACACAAGCCATTCTACAATTCTACTATTCTATGATTCTATGATTCTTTCTTTCTTTCTTTCCACAGTAATCCAGGATTACCATTGTGGTTCTGCACACGCTGTCTCAAATAATTGCAGCTGTCAAAAGAATAAAGCTTAGCCAATACTATTTACTGCCTTCTTATGATTTCTGTTCTCCACTACACCTCATCACTGAAATCTACCTTGCCAATCAGATTTTAGCAGTGAAGTAAGGAATGGAATAGGCCTTTGTGGCCCTAATGTTTCATCAGTAAGACTCAGAAAGGTGCAGAATGGTTTGAAAATAGAACAGCTGAGCACGACTGCCTTACACTGTGACTAAAGTAATGGTAGAGAATTCAGTCTCCCTTGACATATCATTCTGATACTTGGGATTTAAAACAATGTTTTGGTTAAAACAGCTTCACAGTATCTTCTCCACATGCAGCCTATTTGTTGTGACGGTTTTCCTGGTTGAGTCCCTTTCATCTGTCAGTCAGCACTCCCTCAATAATTCCTTTGCACCAGCAGCATTCAGATTTTCAGGACTGATCATTGGTGCCAAAGGCCAAGATTTCCCAAGACCACAATGTTTTTACTCTGCCTAAACTGTCAGACTGAAGTTGGTTGAACTCAGCAACAATATTAATGCTGTTTTCTGAGGAACTCTGGTGCTCTAACTTCTGTATTTCACATCTTTTTTTTTTTACTAATTCAGACTTTGCTTTGGGCTGCATGGCTCGTTATTAAGTTCTTACAGAGGTATAGGTCTGTCCTTGTGAATCAGGCTTATAGGCTAACCAAAGCTTTGCTTTAGCCTGCTTCTTGTTGATAACAATTTTGTTGTGATGTGAAGAACTGCTGTGCATTCATGAGGTTAACCTGGAGCCTACTTGACAGGTTGCAGAATATTTTGAGATTTGGGTAGAAAGGGGAAATGAAAGTTAGGAAAGCCAGTTTCCTCACAAGGGTGTTCCTCCCTATGCTTAGGAGTAAACTGGAAAACAATAAGCTAAGAGGAACATTGCTACAGGATGCTCTGCCAAACAAATTATACTAGTTTATGTTTGCTTCCTTTCTATTCCACATGGTACATCCTCCACTTTTCAGGCAATGCCTACACATCATGTGAAATATCATCCCAAGAAAACCTGTGATGCCCCCAGAGCTTTCTTTCTGCAATGTTCTGTGAGGCATGAATGGGAGAGAGAAAAATCAGTGGCATTGACCAAAAGGGTGCTGCGGTTATCACAGCTTTCTTGGCTCCTGCACAGGGCTTCAAAACATAGTGTATTAAGTAGAAAAGGAATTAGCCCTCTAGTGAAGTTAAAACAACTCTGTTGGGTTGCAGGAAAAGCAAACAACCACTTTCATCTCACTGGTATAGACCACACTGAGTTAATTTAAGCAAGAACTTTCACAGAAACCTTTTCTGTTTTGCCATATACAGAATCTGTTGTCCCAACTGCCAACAAATGCATCACCATTTAGTCAGTTCTCACAGGCATTAGACTTTAAGACACATCAACGATTGTGCCAAACTATTGCACATCTTTTATATTCTGCTTTAGATTTTGTACGGCTCTGGTTTTAGCATGCTCTGAACATCAAACAAGCAAAGCACAAAGAAACTGCCACTTCAGCAGGTCTGACTAACCACCACACTGATATGAAAACTAGTGACGTTTACCAGTGAAAAGCAGAATACTTCAGTTGATATGAATGTTAATAAGCAAACTTTTTCCTATGCCCTTCCTTATCTATAGCAAAGGAAGAAAAGTATGCTGAAAACAGTGGCTTCATTGGTAAATAGGCCACCTCAGTTGGAAAGCTAGTAATGTAGATACAGCTATGGAGAGGTGGCAAAAAAAATTTCATCTCCCGCTTTCTTGTTAATTAGGTCACTACTTGGCTAAATCCTCTCTTTTTTGCCCACAACCAAATGGCAGGTTAGCTAATGTGAAGTTCAAAATTGCACCTTCAAAATTCAGGAAAGCCTCTGAAAGTATGACTTGTCTTCTTGAACTAGAAATGCATATCGAAAGTCGAAATTAAAAATCCCTGAAAATCTCCAGATGAGGCAGGAATGAAGAAAAGTGCTTCACCAAGACCTAAGCTCTGTTTAGAACAGGAGAAGTCATGGTGACCCTAAAAATGCCGGTAGGCATAAGTACTTCTGCATTGATTGCCAAAATAATGCAACATCTATTCTTTTACTTCCTTGTACAGACAGGTTTAGTGCTCAAAGGGTCGTGAATACTCTTGGACACTCTCCAACCCTTCTAAACATTCACACTTTTTGTCAACACTGGCTTCCTCTTCTGAGGCACACAGCCAACAGCTTTGAAGCACAAAGCATAGGCAGACACAGCTAAAGAAAATCTTTGCACTCTCTGCATCTCAGTCAACTGCATTATGGCTGACATTATTTGGTCACACACATATCGATTTTGATTTTCTATCACAAAAGATATGTTATATAGAGTGACAGGGAGGCAAGCATCCCTTGATTTTTAATATTTCAGTAAGAAGTATTCTCTTAAAGGACTAAAACCAAAAAACTTTTAACTGTTCCATATTTGTGGCCCATGAACCTCCTCACTTCGTATTTATTCCCACCTTCATGCTTTTTCCAAGGAAGTTTGGGGCTCTGAAAATGTTAAATTTTTTCTCATCCAGATAGGAAAGATAGGGATTTAAAATGTAACCCTCAAAAGTTCTTGGGATTATTTGAATGATCAGTGTTAGTATGGATCTTTGCATGAATTTCATAAAAAATGAATGGAGTGTCCAAGTTTAGAATGGGGGTCACTGTCGCCCATGTGATGGACAGTTTGGGGACCCAGAGAACTGAGGACTGAGCTGTTGATAGCCAAAACGTGTTCCTCTAATTATCAGGGAAAAAAAAAAAAAAAAGAAAGAAAGAAACTATCCTCATTCAGGCATAACTCTTCTCCTTCCGTGTACTTTGACCCCTTCCCACAAATCATTGCTTGAAAGTCACTCATCTTTTCCCTGCAGTCTGCTTCCAGAATCCTTTTTCTCTGGTAGGCAGCCAAACAACACTCACAGCAAAGGAGGAATGCAGAGAAACATGATAACCCATAATACAACGTTGTGTTTCAAAAATCCTGAAACACAGTTAAAACCCACAGCAGTCTGCAATTTTAGATTTGCCAAACCAAACAACCAAACAACCAAACCTGGCAAATACGAAGTCAGCAGCCTCACACTTTGAAACTAGCAGTCTGTCTCCTACCTCCTCCTTTCTTTTATTATTTATTTCCCTTTTTGGAAAGAACAGTGAAAAGGCAACACTGAGATGGATGGCCTGGAGCTTTAATAGTGCTTATTACTTTGGGTTTACACAGTGAGGAATTCATACCTAGTGACTTAATAATGTTGATAGCATCATCAATCTTGCTAACAGAAAATGGCTAATCTACTTTATCAGCAAGTTCATTAAAAGTTGAGTCTTTTTTTTTTCTTTCTCTAGAAGAAGAAAGGGGCCAAGATAAGGACCTTCCAGAGAGTATTTGCAAACTATTCCTATAAGCAGGCTAATACGGCAATTCTCAACTAGGAAGGGAGAGGGGAATGGAAAAATCATAAATTCTTAAGAAAACATTATAGCACATAGATTAAAAAGGTTATTGCTTAGAAGATTGAAGAGTTTTAAATGAAAATGGCTGAGGCAGAATAAAATGAATATCCACAAAAAATGAGATTCTAGGAGTAGAGTTAATGATGAAGTGCTGTGCTGGCAGGAGGCCAACATTGTCCAGATTAGTTCAGTTGAGTAGGAGGGATAATGTCAGCTGACATGCTGGCAGGAAGAAAGACCTAGGAGATGGATAGCAGCTTAAACGCAGGCTGGTCCAGCAGTCAATGGAAAGCTTGTTGCAATGATCAGACTGATTATTCTATCCACTGGGATTTGGAGTACTTCAAAGAAACTACAGAATCCACCTGTCAGGGAAAGAGTTGGGAATAAGGCAATCCCATCAACCAAAAAAGAATATGACTGGTGACAGACCAAACATATCACAAGAGAGACCGCAGGCTGTATCCTCTTCAGTGTAACACTGATGTGAATCCAGGGCAACTTTACTGACATCTTCAGAATTGACTCCAGATTTACATAGAACCTAATGAATTCAGAGTATGGCCATATTGGAATATCCTACCAAGTGCACAGGGAAGGTTTTTGTAAAGAAGTCTATTGCTCTGCAAATAGAAATTGTAGTCAACCTTTGCCAGAATTTCATCCATAGGCTATATGTTCAGCCAAGGTAAATGAGCACACTTCCACGATGCCAGCGCAGACTCCAGCCCCCTAATATCTTCCATGGGACTGTGGCAGTATTTGCAAACCTGCAGTCTCTCCAAAGCAGATGTTGAAACAGCTTGCAAAACTACTAGGGTAAGTGTAATATAAATATTATCCGCTAATCTTCTAGACCAAAAGCGAAAATCCAATCTTGCTGTGCAACACCACCCTAAGTGTTTTTTATTGCAGGAGGAACCAGAGGGCTTAGCCAGATGGGATCCTATCAGGCTACAGATTTTACAGACACAGGGAACCTGATCATGCCTTGCCAAAGGGTTTACAGGAAAAAAGAGAGGTATTATGAAATGGATAGACGGGGTGGAGTCTAGACTTGGGCAGGATTTGACTAAATATTTATAATGAACCCAAGTATGAGATAGAGGAATTGTTATGGCTGCCTTTACAATAGGAGCCAACTCTAGGACGGGGACAGCAAGTCTACAAGCAAGATGATAAGCTGGGGACTTTCTGAGTTTGAAATTAATTTGAGCACAGGGAGAGGAGCAGCTACCTGCAAGCTGGGATAGGAAATCAGCAGGGAGAGATCAGCCCAGGGATCAAAACTTCCAAGTCCACACCTAAAGGGCATGAGGAAAAGGTACTGGCCTGTGAGCCAATTCTCTCGAGGAATCTGAACAGGCTAAAGGCAAAAAGCTGGCACACTTAATCATTGTTCTACTTGACTGGAGTGCTTGTAAAATAACTTGTAAGCAGGAAAGGATAAAAAGAGTATTGGGATTCATAACCAATCCCTTCCAATCTATAACATCATACACATTTTATTTGTCTGTGGATAGCATTCTGTTTTTACTTTCCACTCACATTCTATGAACAGGGTTAAACAAACATCTAGAGAGAGAATATGATGAACTTTTATGCAAAACAACCCTTTTCATGAGTTGTATGGTGTACAAGTAAGAAAATGGACTGATTTGTTGTCTGTTTTCCAGTTCGCATTTTAGAAAACCAACTTAACCATTCCATCTTTGATAAACTCATCTTGCTCTGATGTCAAGTGTCAAGAGAATTTCAACATGCTAATTTGTGATGCTTTTTTTGTTTATCGTCATTTAAGGTCAAATAGTCTCCTCTGCTGTCTCACATAACTGCAAGGAAATTCACATTTTCAGGGTCTGTTTGAAGTCTAATTCCACTCTGTTATAACTTCACTGATGTCACTTTGACTTAGTAAACAATTACACCAAAGATATATTTCAGAAAAGAAATTCTTCCCTAGTTGTTCTTTTAATTTTCTAGTCAGAAGAACAAAGACATTCCTTAAATTAAAACATGGACATGAAAATAAAAAGTCACAATGCACCCAATTGGAAGACAAAAATTACATTTTCCCACAGATTTAAGTTAAAGATTTAGGTCAGGAAGGTAATTGATGTAATTATTTCTCCAACTGCCTCTACTTTTCACATCCTAATTCTCAATCTCAAACTATTTTCCCCCAAAAATATAACTCTTACCAGACTTTAGGTAATATTGTAAAACTGGTATAGCTCTAATCGCATCAAAAAGAATGAGATTTCCTTAGGTGGCAGTTATTGGTAAAGCACTGAGTACAGCTATGTGCAATGCAGGCCATCATAGAGCAATCAACAAATTTGAAACCTTTGGTTCAAGACAAGAAATAAGAAATGGAAGTCACTGTCGTAATCAACAGATAACTAGCTGCCACACATGGAGGCTGGAAGTGGTTAGAGGGCAATGCAGAAATCAACCTAATAGCAGCAAGAACAAATTTAGGAAAGCTTGTGGAGCATACTTAAAGGCGATGAAATGCAAGTAAGTGAAACTTTTTTTATATATAATTTTTTATAATGCTATGAAGGTGCTAAGGAATAAATAGACTTTTAAAACTACCTATGCAATCTGTCTGGCATACTGTATTCCTCAAGAAGGCCAATCAGATAAAAACTCCAGAGGTAACTGAAGAATCTCTAATTCCATCAAATAAGGATTTCTTTTTAAATTGGCCTGGCAATCTCTATGCTGGAGAGGCAATAGATACATTTAAAGAATAGGTATTAGGGGCTTTACTGAGCTGCAATGTTAAAGATTGTAGGCTTCAGTGCAGAGAATAGAACAATCTAGATGAACAGGGCCAAAAATGTCGGACTAGGCTGATTTCACTTTTCTCCATTTTTGAATGCGTGCCCTTGCATAATTACAGCTATATTCCGTGAGATGCTAAGAATCAGCAGTTTTCATGGATTTTATTAGTGTTGGGTTTGTCCTTTACTGTGGTTGGAGAAAAAATAATCTAAACAGAGAACCAACAGACAAACCCTCCAAATCCCTAATAATTTCAAATTGAGCACCTGCATTTTCTGGGGCACCTCCTGACTTTGCTTCCTGCTGAAATAATTTTTTTGTCAGTAAGGGAAGCAATGTAATACAAAAGTCCCAAGGGCCTGCCTAGATTCAAGAGTAGAAGGAGGTTATTTCTATTCTTGCAAGCTAACTGGCTAACTTACATGCATTCCTCATCTTTTGAGCAGGTCCAAAGTTTAGTCTAGTTTTCAGGTGTTGTTTTTACTTGGATTTACAATGATGTTCTTCAACAGAAGAAGACTTTAGATGGTTAAATGAGATCTGTGATAAATGCAGGAATTTTACTTTCATTTGATAGAATAAGAGAAGATGACTTACATTCCTGGGTGACTTTCAAAAGTATTCTGGAGGAAAAGTAGATGAAAGCATATATGGTACACCTATTTTAACCAAAAAGAGATTACTCTGGAGAAGATAATGACAAGTGCTCATTTCTTTTTTTTTTTCTTTTTTTTCCATTTATTCTGTTGTTTTTGCCATCCAAGCACGACATCAAAAAGTTTGTCAGAAAAGTGTGCTTTATGGTCTAATTCTTACCATGGATCAATCAACTAAAATCCATGATTAATTCCGCTCACAATGGAAAGCAGTATGATATGTACTTTTGTTCTCAGAAATTAAAAACGGCCAAAAAAAATGTGTGTCAATTTGTTAATAAGTAGAGCTGGTGCAAAGCTGAGAGACATTAAATTAATTCCAGATTCAATAGCCTTTTAGCAGGTAAGTATCATGTTACTTGTATGTCAGTGAAATGGTATTGAAATTCCAAGCACTGAAAGAGCATCCTCTGTTCCTTGGCAGCAGCACTGTGGTCTCCAAATCTTCAAATATGCAATAGTCTAGGTTTGGAGGAGGGCCGGCACCCAACAGAAGATTTTGTCCTTATGACAGCTTCTTGTTCAAAGGGAATTAGCATGGTAATGACACCAAAGGTAGTGGAAAACTCTTGATGAAGCTTCCCTTTCTCACTGTTGTTAGTTATTGTCAATTCCTCCTCTATTATTTAATCAGCCAGATTTACACTGATAACTGCTAGTGAAAGACTACTTCAGTTTCCTGGGTTCTCTAATTCTCTATCAAAAACAGTTTTGTTTAACAGCAAGTAAACAAATGGAAGTACTAGCAACAGGCTAAAGCTGGGAACGGCCATGAAGAGTGGCTGTTCACTTTCAGTAAGTCTCTGATCATTCCTACTCCTTGTTCTAAGTGTCAGAAACAAGCAAAAGTCCCAACTCATTTCCCTCTGTAGTTCAGCTTTGCTCTGGCATACAATGGGTAAGGTGATCTTTAATCTGTTCTGCCTTTTGTTTGCACAGAAAAAGAAATGAAGACACCATGTGGTTTTTGTATGTGACCTCAAGGATAGCATGGGGACGTAAGTAAGATTTACACCTTCTGAGGATCTGACCAACTGTCCAGATAAGTCAAATGGAGCAGTGGGTAGCTTAAGTGACTTGCTCAAGGTGAAATGGCAAGTGGCTGACAGCAGTGAACAGAAAACTCCAGCCTTTGCTCTCCCTTTCTATCAGAGCACTTCTCTCCCAGACACCCACATTTGCATTTAGCCAGAAGTAGAATCACACCTACATTGGAAGAATATAGCAGCAGCAATTTTAGGGTAGCTGACAAACTACATAGGGCTCTTTCAGCTCCCTCCAACAAGAATATGATTCAGCACTATCATTCATGATCACAATCAGCCTTGGGACATGGCAATGTGCTCGAGGATGCCTTACTCCAGCAGAGACTGGATATGTTGAGAAAAAGCAGATGATTATTTTTGACAAGGGCCTGAACACCTGAAAGAGGATAACTTGAAGATAACTCTTAAAATATAACACAGACACTATATGGTGCATTTCAGATAACTAGTGTACTGAGAAGTGGCAAAGGGAAACTTATTTACTTTGAGGTTGGTTTAACCGCTTTCAGGATTTCACTGCTACATTAAATACAGTCTTCAACAACTACTACCACGTATTTTTATAATTTACTTCAGGGAGCAGATAAAACATCACCTTAACTTTTACTTTTACTTTCCCTTTCCATTTTCTTCCTTCCTTCTCTGTTCTCATTCCCATTCAACTTTTATTTAAACTAAATATTTAAACATGATCACAGAATCATAGAATCATAGAATTGTAGAATTGTAGAATGGCTTGGGTTGGAAGGGACCTTGAAAGATCACCTAGTTCCAACACCACTGCCATGGGCAGGGATGCCACTCACTAGATCAGGTTGCCCAGGGCCCCATCCAACCTGACCTTGAACACCTCCAGGGTTAGGGCATCCACAACTTCTCTGGGCAACCTGTTCCCATGCCTCACCACCCTCTGAGTGAAGAATTTCCTCCTAACATCTAATCGAAATCTCCGCTCTTTTAGTTTAAAACCTTGTCCTATCACTGTCTGCCCAGGTGGATCCACTTCTCAAGCTTGTCCAGGTCCCTTTGGATGGCATCCCTTCCTTCTCTTGTATCAACTGCACCACTGAGCTTGGTGTTGTCTGTAAACTTGCTGAGGGTGTACTTGATCCCACTGTCTATGTCATTGATAAAGATAATAAACAGCACTGATCCCAAGATGGACCACTGACAGACACCACTCATCACCGGCCTCCACCTGGACATAGAGCCTGCAACTCTCTGGGTGCAGCCATCCAGCCAATTCCTTATCCACTGAATAGTCCACCCTTCAAATCCATCCCTCTCCAATTTAGAGATTAGGATGTTGTGTAGGACTGTGTCAAAGGCCTTACAGAAGTCCAGGTAGATGACATCGGTCAGTCTCCCCTTGTCAACTGATGCAGTCACTTCGTCACAGAAGTCCACTAGATTGTCAGGCATGATTTGCCCTTGGTGAAGCCATGCTGGCTGCCTCAGATCACCTCCTTGTCTTGTAGTGTCTTGGAGTGATGTTTCCCTTTTTCCAGTCACCAGGTACTTTGCCTGATTGCCATGACTTTTCAGATATGATGGAAAGTGTCTTGGCAACTACATCAGCCAGTTCCCTCAGGACCCCAGGATGCATGTCATCGGGCTCCGTAGACGTGTACCTTTTCAGTTTCATCAGGTGGTCCCAAACCTGCTCTTTGCTTACAGTGGGAGGGACTCCCCAGCCCCTGCCTAGAGGTTCAGGGACTCAAGAGACATGGGAAGCCTGACTGCCAGTGAAGATTGAGGTAAAGAACTCACTGATTACCTCAGTCTTCTTCATGTCTGTTGTTATCAGTTCTCCCTTTTCATTTATCAGAAGGGGTACACTCTCCTTGGCCCTTCTTCTGTACCTATAGAATCCCTTCTTGTTACTCTTTGCATCCCTTGCCAAGTTCAGTTCCATCTTTGCCCTGGCTTTCCTGATCCCATCCCTACACATCTGGATGTCATCCCTGTACTCTTTCCAGGCCACATGTCCCTGCTTCCACTGCTTGTGCATTTCCTTCTTACATTTCAGTTTGACCAGCAGGCCCTTGCTGAGCCATGCTGGTTTCCTGCCTTTCCTGCTTGATTTCTTACATATGATATACTTGATAGCCCAGAGGTATGAGTATTCAGTTGTCTTCTTCTAACTCAGTTATATAAATGTAACTGACATAAACAGTAACCAAAGTGTAATGATTAGTAGGAATTAAACCTGGATTTAGAACATCTAACATATTTTTAAAGTGTCATCAGTTAGTATTAATAGGTACTCATTAACCTATGGAGAAAGACAAGTTAAGGTGTACTTAGGTATTTAAAGTCAGTATATAAAGTAAGGGATAAATACATCTTTTACATTTTCTCAGGTTGCTTGACTTCACCACATCACTTCATCACATCATGATCTTTTCATTGACTGCTACAGAGCAAAGCAGTATCTAGATATTTTAAAGGAACAGAGAAGTAAATAAAAAATAAAATAATACTATGCTAAAATAAAGCAAAGTCCAAATCTGTAATTTCAATGATAAACAAATAAGTAAATAAAATAAAAAATAAAAAATAAATAAATACATTTTAAAAAAAAATCCTCCAGGGAACACAGAATTATCCAGTGTTATAAGGTCTGCAAACAGAACCAAAGTTAATTTAAAAGAAATTTAAACATGCCAAGGTAGAAAAATGTAGAAAAAAACAATCTTATTTCTATCTTCTTGTTTTTTCATCAGAGAAAGCCACATGGGAAAAATAAGGCTGTTTAATCAAATTTAAAATCACAGATAGTAAAAAGCAGTAAGTATGCACTGATCATAATCATATGGCTATTGTACAGTCTTACTGTGGAGCAATTCAAGTTGTTCATTCCCACACATGGATGATTTTGGAAATTAAGCTCCTCGTTTCACTAACGTCGATAAATATTCTTATATTTCATATCTTTTCCAAATATTTAGCCTCTGCAATCATAAGGCTCATTTCATCAAAGAACATTGCATTTACACTAGGAAAAGAATCAGAAATCAAAACAACCAGATGGCTAGGGGGTTTAAGCAGGACCTCCTGCAGGAAGGTTCTCTCCCAAGAGATGTGAGAAAACAAACAAGAGCCATCAAGCATAGAATCAGTGATTGCACCAGGAAACAGGAAAAAAGAACAACACAAAACACAGTAGAAACTCTTAAATGAATGACTATGCAATTCACTTGAGAGGGTAGATAGAGAAAAACAAAGCAAAGGGAAGATCTCTGCAGTCATTCTGCCAGCACCTAGAATTTTGAGGTCAGTACCACCCTGTGATATAAAGTCTAGTTTCTGCATTACTAGAAAGCATCCTGCAGTTTGGAACACTGAGGAGAAAACATGTCTGAATGTTGTGGGAGAGTGAGAAATAATGATACAACTTATAGAAAGAAGTATCCAATCCAGGGTCACAAACAGAAATCCCAACACAAAATTATATGATTATCCGATGGGGCTGCTACAAGCTTGAGTTATGGTTATTATAGAAGTCCTATCTGCCCATTACCATATAGAGGTCTTAGAGTGAAGTTTAAAAATAACAAACAGGTTCTCCAGGCTCAACCGCAAAAAGTATGTGAATGTGATGAGGACTGTAACATTTAGTTTGGGGATAACTGCAACAACCCTGAAATGAAATTTCCTTAAACTAGTGATGTACAGTCTGAAACTCACACAACTTGGTCTTTGTTATGGGAATGCAAACACACACACACACACACAAAAAAAAAAAAAAAAAAAGGATTAATCTTGTTATTTTAGCAAGCTTCTGTCTGTTCAGCCAGCACATGGTAACTAACTTTGTTGACTCCTTAGCTGTATGCCATCGTTTAAGCTCCCCTTAAAATGGTTAAGAAATACATGCACAGTCAAGCATCTTGCTTTTGCCAAGGAGGTGATAACATCTAGCTGGACAGTGTGTATGTGGGTGGGGTGGGGACAAAAAGTAATATATTAGTGGACTATGATAGCCTTCAAGTTACATAAACAAGCCTGAAAGTCTAACTGATTTTAAAAGTACTCTTCTGTTTGGTGTTACTCCTCCTTCCTAATACGTAACTTTAGCTCATTTCTCTCTGCATTCAGCTTGTGCAGAATGTGCTTGTACAGCATAACAGCTTATGTCCACAGACACACACTTTTGCCTGTCTTAGCACAAAACTGAATTTGAAGCTTTGCTTATCATTTCGCAGAAATGTCTTCGTGGGTAGGGACGGTTTAGCTCAGATGACAACTAGGTTCACTGCTGATTCATTGCATGGGTTCAAACCCAGGCCCTGCAACAAAATTCTCCTTGACTTCAGCCTGACTGTTTTGCAAGCCTGTTAACAAGATGATTATAAAGTACATGTACATATATAAATATATATATATGATAAATACATAAGTATACAAGTTAAAGGCAGGTAATATATTACAGTGAATGTTCCAGTTTTCATGGAGATTGAGGTCCAAATCCCCAACTGATGTAAATTCACATAGCTCAATGGATATTGATCAAAGTCTATTTTAATGTTTCTTTCATCGACATTGTCTTTGCCACACAAATGGATTAACTGCATGAGTTCAATATAAGTATGCATTCTAATGACATGATTTCCTCACTACTTTTTAATCAGATGTGAGAGTATGATACACATTTTCAAAAGCGAGACATGATCTTGAATATCTCAGTTCTGGAGGTGTTCCAGAGATTTTGTTTTTAAAGATCTAGTCCCCTTTACAGTACCTCGTCTTGAATATGCAAAGGCTGAGGTCTCCAAATCACCAATCATTACAAATGTAGGCCATAATTTTTTAGCTGTATTTCTCATTGTTTCCAATTACAGACCACTGACTAACTATGATGACTGTTAAACTCCGTTACTGCTAGAATGTCAATGTTTAACATGTTTCTCTAAACTGAACCATATGATTGTGTGCTCTTGCAGCAGACTGATTGCTCTCCTTTCCTTTACTTTTAGTATTCCCTTTGATAAACTACACTATTATAGTAATAACCTTGAAAAATCTCAGAAGCTACCACATACTAAAAATAAGTGTTCTGAAATGCCGTTGTGCAGAATGGGATATGCAATACTTCTTAGATCTCTATTTTGAAATTTTTATTAAAAAATATATTGTAATGCAAAATAAAACTTACTGTGTAAATTATCTGTTAGCAAATGTTATTCTGCAGTTTTGCCCTTAAATTATCTAAAATGAAATAGGTCTTCATATTAAATTGTCAAATGATATTCTTCTTCCTGTAATATAGATGGAGTTGTTGGTATAAAGAAAACAAAGCACTCAAACCTAGTTCTTTTTAACAGCTCTGGTACAGTATAGTTTTCTGGATTTGCGTTGACATTTATTTAAAGTAGAGGATATGCGTGGCATTAACAATTACATTTTGCCTGACTCGTATTATTTCAAAAGGGTATTTAAGAATTATAAATTGTCGAAAGGAATGGAGGGAGGAAACCAGTGGGAAAGAAAAGCAAAGAAGTACAACAGTTCTTAAAGTATTGTAGCATAGAGATCCAGAGTTTTTAATTCCTTTCTATTACTGCACAAAATCTTACCTTCGAAAAATAGTTAAAGCTATCAGTGTTAAAGTCAGCAGTGTTATCAATAATATGCAACTGATTAAAATGAAATTACTGCATTCTAAGGATATTATGTATCACGGTGACATTTTCCATTAATCTTTCTTTTTCAGCTTTGAGACTAAAATAAGGAGTCTTCCGAACTTTGATAACTGAATTGACACCCCAGTTAATGTAAAGGCCAAAAACTATTGCCATTGAGTAAGAAATACAAGTGTGAGTTCATCTATGGGGAGCACATACATTTCATGCAAATCATAAAGATAAATTAAAATTAGTGTATACTTCATTGTGGTAGAACAAATTCAGAGAGGAGAACATTGATTTGTGGACCAAACTATTCTAGAGTAGTTGGAAGAACTTTCTTAATTTCTAAAACTGTTTTCTAAGAGGAAAAACTCGGATACTGGTTTTAGATCACAAAGCCCGTGGATTGTATAAAGGAACACTTCAAGCCCACAGAATTGCACCTGGATTACAAATGCAAGGAAAGAAAATCTCTTCTGCTGTGTTTTGATCACTAGTCAAGCCATTACAGGAAAGTGTTATGAAAGACTGTGAAGCAGAGTGTTAAGGAACAAATACGGTCTTGAAATGAAGTAATTGTACAAGACAGGAAGAGCAGTGATGGCTGAAAGTTTAACCTTAACTATGCCCTTGTGTCTTAAATTACTCTTCTTCCATAAACATATTAGACATAATGAAGAGGTAACCTAGTGGTTGGAACAGACATGTCCGTGGAACCCATTTTGCTGGGGCAGTGTTGGTAAAAAGTAGCGCTCTTCATTCTGCAAATGTTGTTGAAAAATTATACTGTATAACAGTCCATTTTGGCTTCCATTGGTTATAGCAATATAATGTTGTTTTTTGCACAGATTTGAACTACTTTACCTTCCATATACAGTGACATTAAAAGCCTGCAGTCTAAGACCTGGTCTGATTTCAGAACTCTAGTAAAATTTACAGAATAAACCATGGGTGAAGAAAATCAGTTCAAAGATGAAATAAAGAAAAAAATCTAAAATGGTAGCAGATCCAACTAGAAATTTCTTTTGGGGAAAAAAAAAAAAATTCTTTTGGGTATGTCTGGGAAAAATAGCCAGAAAAACTCCATCAAATATTTCACCATTGTTTTGCCAGTTTTTTACCTTAACAAATATTTCTATTTCATACAGAATCAAAGATTAGAGAGTTTCACCTCTGTGACCTATGGGTCATACCCTAGAATAGTGTCCCTTCACCAAGTCACTGAGTTTTTTTTCTTTATCTCAATTTTCCCAGGAAAATTCTACATATACTCTTTGTATATAAATACACATGCATGTGCCCATGTAGTGCCAGAAACAGCAATGTCAGTATGGAAAGGAAAGCCACAAGTGGAAGTCAAGTGTTTGTGTATATATGTATCTACTACACATGCAGGTACAGAAGAAGCAGAATTAAAAAGAAAACTGTCCCCAGAAAACTTCATATTACTAAATTCAGGCAGCCTCAAGACCATCCGTCTCATTATGAGAATATACTCATTGGAAAGGCAATGAATCAAATCTATCATAAAAGAGTTTGAAGAACTGAGGGAGGTAAGTGGTCCTATCTCTGAACTAAAGTATCTATACAAAACTGTATAAGCATCTATACAAAGCCACCTACTTGTTCAAAGGAGGACTTCAGAACATCACTGCTGCATCACCAAAACCAGTAGTTCTTTCATTAGAGATGTCAACACACCCTGATGTCACTGCATTGCCAGAGAGGAGGAAGTTGTGACCTTATTTCACAGATGTGCAGTACCATGTCCCTGTCTGGGGGAGTGACAGTTTAGGCTACTGATAAGAGGGAGCAAGAGAGGAAGTAGGAGGGTGCTGTGTCACGCCCGAAGAAAGGGAGGAAGGATGCAGCTACCTCCTGCATTTCTTGTAGAGGCAGATGAAATCTCTGCCTTATTATTAACCACTGCTGGGGAGGGGAAGAGGCTTGGTTCCATACAAAAATTGAGAGTTGCTCAGACGTCTTTGAAATTCTGTTATGTTAAAGCTGATTGCTAATTGTTGCTACTGCTACTGTTAGATGGGAAATGTGGGAATGACATCATTTCAAAATTCAGGCATGAGCCTGCTGTAACTGAAGCATTTTTGCAGAGACACATGCAGACTGGTTGCAAGGCAGGTGGAGGGCACAGTGAATCTGACTCCTTGCCTCTGAATGATTTTTAATTCATTTTATACAGCACACGGAGCACTCTCAACTCCTTGATGATTTCTCCTTGATGGGGGGAAGCATTTTTATTTATATCATTGATGCCAGGAGGATTTCTGTGAGACACATCCTGGTTGGCAGCATCTGCAAGCAGAGTTGTTAGAGGAACACTTCACAATCAAAATCTATAGAGTTCTGGAAATAGCATCAAAGACATTTAAATACTGTGGGAAGTTTATAGAGATGCCTATTTTTCACAACACCTTCACTGACAGCAGCTGAATGGGGAGGGGGGTATTGAACTGGGAAATCCACTCTGTGGATTTACAGTTAAGTTATATTTGTGATTTAAGATTTTATTTACTCTCAGTATCTCAGATTGTGAAATGGATATAACAGTGTTCCATAAGTAAATATTTACAGATGTTTGTGAAACACTTAAATAATGGTGAAAGTAATTATCCACAAAAGAAATATGATTTCTGCCTAAACAATAATCCTTGGTATACAGCAATGCTCTCCACCTTGGCCCAAGAATTTCTCTTATGCTAAGCATCTTATCAAATTCATCAGCCCTTTTTTCCTTGCCAGTATGTCAGTGCAAAGTGGGAGAGTGCCTCTGACATAGCTTCAGTGCTAAATACCTTCAGGGCAATGCTGCTATCACATGACTGCTCTTGTAATGACTTACACACTAAGTCAACTCTAAGAAAGCTTTTTTTTTTCATCCATTCAATGAAATTGTATAATCAAATAATTCTAGAAAGTACTACAGCAGACTATGATCCCTCCTGCCACTATCAATACAAGCATAGATATTATCCTCTGATCCAGTTACAACAAATCTCAGTGAATCAGTACATGATTCTGCACTCTTCACATACTCCTCTCTGGGAAGGAAAAAAAAAAAATCTGTTTTCAGAATACAGTTCTTCATCAGTGTCTCGTGCCTCCCCATCTAGCACACTGCCTGTCTGTGTGTGTACCTCTGCCTTTTAGGCAGCTCATCAGCCTGACTCACCAGGGAAGTCGTACTGACTCAGGGAGGACGTTGTGCTGAGCAATGTTTGCAGCACCTCCGGTGACATTCTCTGAGACATATAAGATACAAAGAGGCAGTAGAGACTCTACAGCACAGTAATAAACACATTTTTGGCAAAATCCTACTAGAGGCTAGAAGGCAGCACATCATCAGCCACAGCAAAGCAAACGTGTGATACTGTTGGGCACAGGCAAACTCTTGTCAAATGCAGAACTGTTTTGTTAACTAGCAATATAATATTGCTCTCTTGAACGATGAATGGTTAACTTAGCTGTCCATGAGATCTTTCTATTGCTAAGGGTTTGGTTTTTTGGTTGTTGTTGGTGGTGGTGGTGGTTTTAACTGAAACAACTACTCTCAATTTTAGTGAAGTTATTTGTTGCTCTTCAGTGTGTACCCATACAACAAACAATTTCAAAATGATTGAGGGTATTATTATTATTTCTTTGCATTTGTTTTTAATTTAACCAGCACATTCCATATGATTAAGGATCAAACTTCAGCTCTGTATTTACAAAGATCTAATCCCTAGAGGTTCAACTTCTAGAAGGACATATAATTAAAAGGAATATTCTCATGAAGACTTCCATGGATTCCCAATCATCCTTTAGCCATCTGCTGGGGGAAAAGAAATAAGGAAAATGTTGGTGTGGCAAGTCTTCATAGTTAAAACAACACAAGTGCTTACTACACATAAATTTTCCTATTGATAGTCAATCACGCTTGCAAAATGCTTGTAGCTTCAGATGGCATATTCTACAGTAGCAGTGCAGCTTTCAGAGGAAATACTGAGCAACTGGTTATATTGCTTCATGACTGTTTTAGAGATTTGTTTACTTAGAATTGCAACCATGAAACAAGATTATGCCAGCTTAAAGGGAGACAGGCTTTTAAAGGGAGATACCAAGGCCCACTTGTGAATACTTACGCTTCTGAGCTCAGGAGAAAATAAAATGGAAGTTGTTTTTTGTTTGTTTGCTTGTTTTATTAAAATTCATTGGCTTTCTTACACCACCTACAAATGTTTGTCTTCTACTTACTGTGCCCTAAAGGATCTTAATTTATTGTTTGCATTATAAGAAGGTGAGCCAAGAGCTCCAAGCTCTTGAATGCCACCTTCATCTTGAATGATATTGGGAAAGTTACATCATCTCCTTGAGTTTTAATTCTTTCACATAAGAAAGAGAGAGACAGTAACAACACTATCTTACTCTCAGAAAGGTATTGAGATGCTAATGGTTTAATTAATGTTTTTAAATTGTATTGAGAGCCTTGAAATGAAAGTGTCATATTAATGCAAATTATCACTATTGTTAAGTGATAGAATGAAGCTCTGTAAGACAAAAGCTACACAGTGCATTGTCCAAATAACAAAAGTCCAACTTCACTCGTTATATTAAATTGTTTAGAAATATCATTAAAAGATTGTGGTAGAGAAAAATGGAGTACCACTCAAAAGGGCCACGAATATCCTCTGGAACTACCTCATGTTCATAACTGGTAAACACTAGAGGTATAAGAATGGAAATGAATTTAGGAAAAATTGATATGCTACAGCATAGCTCAAACTGGTAAATAGATTGATGAAAAGAAGGCCTACTCTGCAACGTGCTGTAGGTGATCCTGCTCGGCAGGGGGATTGGACTAGATGATCTCCAGAGGTCCCTTCCAACCCTGCCTTTTCTGTGATTCTGTGATTTCTCTTTTCAGTCCAAAGTTTGGGTAGGCTAGAGGGAATGAGCCTTACCACTGAGACTGCCATATCCACTCTCTCCCAGGACCAGGATCCTTCTTTATCACCTTCTTGATGGGAGATGATCTGACTCAACTAAAAAAAGGAACCCACAGCATCACTGAGACTTCTGCCTCCTTTAGATAAGTCAGTCCTATAAACTAGCTAGAATGGGAGGCTTCACTGCCCCTTCTTTCCTTTTACTTGCCTGTTTTTTCCCCTTTCTCAGTCTTTTGGCCCCCCATTTATCCTACTACAGCTGCATTTCTCATTTATTTTTGTGACACTGCTGTGAGCTCCTGTCACATTAGAAAGACAGCTAAAAGCACAGTCTTAAGCATGTTGATATTTGACAGATTTCACAGTGGCTGAGAAGACCAGGTGCTGTTTCTGTCTGTAACTGTAAGATTTCCAGCATGAGACAGAAACAGAAACTACATTTTCAGTCTTTGTTGTTCTTTTTTTTTTCCTTTCTCCTGTGTGTGCATTTCTTTGTCTTTAACAAAAGCTACCACAATAGCTCAAATCCCTAGAACCTGATTTCTTCAGTCCTCCTCCAATAGTTATCATCTTCAGTGCCATCTAAAAGACTGTCAGACAAGATTTTCCAAAAGCAAAAAGAAAAACAGTCTCTTTAGAAAGTCTCTCTAAACTAACAGGAAAGGGAATAATACAGGCTGCTAACATGACATTTTTACTTAACACTTCGTAAGACTGGATTTCCTCCACCCTACAACTTTTCATATCTTCATATAAAAACTTAACAAAATTTTATCTTGTTTGCTATGAGCATAAGCAGGACAAATTCTGTATGTATGCAACAGTGAATCCTATTTCATATTTTGTAGTGAGAAAGGCAAGTTAACCCCTTTAATTCAAATTTTAACCAAGATTATTACTCAGGCATTACCAATAGACTCTAGTGAACAGAATGGGCAAACATTTCTGTATAGTGTGTCTATACATTGGGGTCTAGCACCTTCCTCTGTTGAAAGTAATAGCTAAAATTTCCAGACCTCAGCACTGCAGAAGACAGCCTTAAGTGTTGCTGGACCTGGCCCACAGTTATAAGTTACTTCAAAGCACAGCTGCTATAGCCAAGTTTGTTTACTCAACATTATATTGAACTCCATCTGGAGGAGGTTTAGAGATCTTCAAATAATTGGAGAAGCCATAACGACTGAGTTAAAAGTCCCCAAAGTTCCCCAAACAGCATGGTGACAGTGGAGAACAAAGCGAGATATTTTCTACCTTCCCCGTTTCTCTGACGAGAGAGGATTTGTCCCACTCAATTTTATTTCTGTCCTGCTTGACAGCTGAGACTGTCAGTGACAAATGCTATTTGGAGAATGTGGTCTCTAAAATATCTCACAGCTTATAATTATTAGTTATAAAATGTCAGACCCATAATTTAAAAAGGCTGTGTAATATTACCTTCCTGCCATCTGCAAGGTCAGAAGATGACCAAACTTATAACCACCAGGTTATGTTGGGCAATAATCTGAATGTACTGGGAGTTGTGATGAGCTGCTCAAGACACCTGCAATGTTCCCCATGAGCATAGGCCAGTCAGTCTTCATGCTACCATGGGAGCTTAGTATCACAGAAGGATAAGGGACAGAAAAAGTAAAAATTAGGCTTTATATAAGGCTTTTATAAGCCAAACAAAGTACCTTGAATTTCGAATGGAAGGCTCTTTACCACCACAGAACAATTCTACCAGAAATGGCTGAGATGGAGCGATCACCTTTCTTGGAAAGAGGTAAAAGTGAAATCACTTAAAATAAGAGCAATGTTAAGACAGATCCATTTCCAACGAAAGAGTGAAAAGCCCTTATTCTTTCATACACTTCCTTTCTACTGCCTTCAGAGTAAAAATCATCTCAGACTTCAGAGTAGTGTTTAAAATTGCACAGATATGATCAGCTGCATAGAAACACAACCTAGTTTTTGTTTCGTCATTAGTTTTAAACCAGTTCGTTACCATTCCTACATGTGCTGTTGACATTAACTTTAGATTTCAGCACAATGAGAATTATCATTCAAAAAGTTTTGCAACCTGTCCAGAACTATTTGCATTAGGAAGATACACTTTTGAATCTTTTCTTCCACAAATATTAATAAATTTACAGCACTAAGACTGAATAAGAGAATAATATACCATTTCTTAAAACTCCTGAAGCTTGCTTAAGCTAAAGAGGTTTGAATCTCTCAAAATGTAATACCATTCATACAAAGAAACCATGTACAGCTTTCTGTGAACTTTCAATCTTTCAGCAGTGCTTACAATTTCCTGATAAATCATCTCTTTTTTTTTTCTTTTTTAAAGACTGTTTGATTTGCATCACAGTGATTTTATTCATCTTAATAACACTGTGAAATCTTCTAGCAAAATGTGTAAGCATATGTTTACTTCCATCTTTATTTTGCTGTGATAGGTTTTAAAATAACGGTTACATTTATAACAAATGTGTCATCAAAACTTTATCATATCATATTTTATCATATATTTAATCTTCAGTGAAAATGCATTAAAACTGTGCTCAGCACATACTATATAAATAGGTTTTAATTTTAGGAATGGATTTTACACTCAGCACTGTATGAAGAAAGAAATATAAGTAATATTCAGTCACTGATATTAAATCTTAAGATCTTTATAATTCTCAGAGAGCTTTAAAAATGCACCTTACCCAATGTACAAAATCTTTATTTAATGTATTTTTAATAAAATGGAGACTATCTGAAGAGTCATCCACCTGAAAACTATGGAAACGATCATCTTGTGGGTATATGGTTCGATATTTTCATTCATTCAAACTTTACAGAATGAAATATCTCCCGTAACTCTCTCAGGATATGAGGAAAAAAGATTGACAAAGATTTGTTACAAAATTTTCAAGGAAAATAGTAATTAACCATAGGGTTCTCTGCTGTATTATGCAGCTTACGAAACGGGCAATTAGCTCAAAGTGTATATTCATTCTCATTTCAAACCATTTGTTGACAGAGCATTGTCTCTACAGTTAACATTATCATCTCCACACATAAATGAAAACAAAATTCAAAGTCCAAACCTCTTGACAGTAGCAGACTGGTTACTTTTCATGTATTCTTAAAAACAATCAGGATGACAATGTGTCATCTCACTTAATGTGTGGGTATCAACAGCATTGTTACAATTTTTTTTTATTGTCATCCAAGGTCACAGAAAATAATTTGCCCGTTCTCCATTATGCCTTTAATTGTTTATATAGTTGTAAGAAGAGACAGTACATTATTGGCAGTACATGAAACTTTTGCTCTACCAAGATGGTTCATTTCTTGGAAAACAGAACAGCTTAACTTATTATCCCAATAAAGTGATCTACATGAATGATTTTTAGTCATCATTTAGCTTGTTTATGTTACTTCTGTAGCAGTAAACAATTGTGCCTTGTAATTTTGTATATCTTCACTTCTCAGTGATGAAAAAGAATTTCAAGTATTTTGTTAATAAAAATATATAACAGAATTATTTTTATAACCCAGTTCATTTGCATGCTTTGTAGCATTTGACAGATCATTCTGAGCATTTAAAAAAAAAAAAAAAAACTCTTCTGAAAAAACTACAGTATGCTTTACGGTAATTATTGCTATGTTCAGTGATCCAGGAAAAATCATTTTTCTACTCAGAATGCAAAAATCTATTTTTGGAGTGTAGTTACAAGTCTTCTCAAAGACAAGAACAATCCTTTGAAACATATGGAAAGTCGTAGAGATGTGGCAGAAATTTGGCTTGGATGAACAAGGAACTCACAGTAAATCCAGTGCAAAAAGGAAATACACAGAAAGTACTCCAGAGGAGTGCTGCAAAGGTCCCTTTGAAACAGAATTATTCTACCATTCCATGACTTGTTGATGGGACTTTACCCTCAAAGTCATTGCATAGTCACAATCCATGAGAGAGATAGTTATATGAACCAGGAAACAATTCTAGGAATCAAGAACTCTCTTCTGCATTCCTTGATGCTGTATTCTATACGGTAAATATTCAGACGAAATATTACCATAGGTATGAAAGGAGAAATACATGAGTCAGTCCCAGCCTTGTGCAGCAAAGCTGGATTAACTCTCATCACACAGAAATACCTCTAAGACAGTGAGTATTCACAGTACTTCTCTTAGTTTCATCCTTCACCCTTCTTTAACTCCAGACAGGTACCTCACCCTCCAAGCAGTTGTATTACTGCAGAATCAGGGGATTTTTCATGCTACCCTTTGTCTTAGAACATCTTCCATTCTGAGTATACTCCTCTGAAATACACACAGAGTTTCCGTCTCAAAGATGTTCAAGAGAACCTGAGAGATATCCTACCCCCTTCTCCATCACCACCACTTGGCTACAAAAACCTCTCTTCTACAGTCTTCTCAGTATAATAGAATACCATAAGCACATATAATTAACACTGCAATTGGTTGGTAATTTCTTCACAGTGCTCTAGGAAGTCTATACTCATAAAGGTCTTCTAGAGGGCAGTGGCTAGCTAGTACATATAGTATGACCGAAAGCTTTGTAATGAAACATAACACTAGGCACATGTGGAAAATTTAGCTTGTTTACATAATCATTAATCAAATTGCCCAGAAGACTTCTTTATATAGAATTTTCCTATTAGGCTACAAATGCAGGAACAGGTGCTTAAGGAAATATTATTTCTAATAGTCAAAGCCTGAAACATGATGTCTCTTCTTCAAATTACATTTCAGACAGGACCCTTAAGCTGTCTTCTTAAAACACAAAGGGATCTTTCTGTGTGATTATTTTTTTCTTAAAACTGCAGGTTTTAAAATGGTTGCTACACTGAAAACAGGATTAATCTACGCTGACCTAGTGTAGTCTGTGGACATCTGATTAACTGATTCAGCTTTCTTCATGCCACAAATGAACGAAATATAGGATAGTACTTAAAAATTAGGAAGACTTTTTGCTGTAAGGTACAAAAAAAAAAGAATTAGCAACAGTCTCTTAAAAAAAACTGATAGTTGACACATTTGATTGAGGGAAAAAAAAAAAACAATTTCTTGTCAAAGGAAGCTCACGTGTTTGTTAAGGAATTCAAGTGCAAATGCACTCTAGGCTTGAATCACATCAACAGTCCAGGACTGCTTCTTCCTTCCAAGTGAACGTTCAAGGTTGGGGACGGGGAGCAGGGTCTGAGGGATATTAAGGAATATTTACAGAGTATTTTGAGGTGATTGTTAAAGTCCTAAAATCTACCCTACCCCATTAGAGGCATTCTACTTTTTTTCTAAAAGACTTTAATAGTGTAAGGGAGCAAGAAAGTGACACTCTAACCTCATGGGGTAGGGTACCCTCCTTGGAGCCAGATATAACTTAGTTCCCATACTTGCTCCTGAGCATGCTCCTTCACAGGAAGTAAGACAGAGTCTATAGCAAATTATCAGCTTTCTCTGTGCATCTGCTAGCCTGGCAGTTGGAAAATAAAGATCCACATTCCTTCTAGGCTGTAGAGATAATTTAGATAGGGTTTCTAGCTTCTGATCTACTGGACATACCACCATGACATTTTCTTTTCCACAGCTGATTTTGCAGCTATATTAAACTTAAATGGCTGAAGAGCTTTAGGAGGACTAAAGATTTATTATTTGCAGAAAACTTTTGCCCAGCCCCAATTGCAAATCATAGTGTTATGTTCGTGACTAGTTGTTTTGTACCTGCAGTGAGTGGGCAAGCAGTCTTAGGTGGAGTGGTGGTGGTAAGTTGTCATTCTCCAATGCTAGATGTAGCGGTTCAGATTGCAGCCTTTGCTGAGGAGGCTTTCTGAAAAGGCTAACTGATGTTTCTGCTAAGTCACACTGTTTTATTGCTGTCAAGATGGAAGAGGGATAGAATTATCAGCCTCATGAATCATCAGGAAAACTGCCCACCAGTTTCTCATTTCAAAGGATTATTGATGAGCATTACTGAAAATACAGACAGTGTTAGATCTGATTTTCAAATACCCAGCTGAAACAATCCAGCACCGTTACTGTTTAGACTGATGTGAAGAAGTGAAATTAAGGCTCCAAAGTCATTCTCAGCTGCAAGCAACAAACTACTGTAATAATGAGGTTGACAGAAGAACAACTTAAACCCAGCAGCTATTTTATCTCTTATGGAAATGTCCTGTAAGAGGCATGCAGAAATTGACTATATATACACTTTTTTAGTTTGGTTCTTCAATGAGGTTTTCAACAGTTCACTGATTTTCCCTATTGCAGACTGGTGTTGAAGTATGAAAACTGGAATTCTTTCAGGAGAAACAAAACAGGAATATGTGCTCTCTTCAGCTGCTAACAGCTGCTCAGGGAACAGAATGAAACCGGGATAAATGAAATTCAGAAGAAATAAACACAGTTTGCACATCAGCTACTCAGCCTCAGCTATTTCAGTCTTCAAACCCTCTCTTACCATATTGCATTACTTGCTAATACACAGGCATTATTGTTTAAGAGGTCTGTTGAGGTATTCTACAGAAATCTATACTTGAATTTACCATTTTTAAACCATTTCATATATTTGGGTTTTATTTCCACATCAAATTTTTGAAAGCAATCTTAGAAGGCAGATTTATAACTAGGCTAAAACCTCGGAAATAGTCCCATATGCATACATGGTACGTTTGAACGGCATCATGTCGTATGATTCCAAACTACAACGGTAGGAGACTATTGCCACGGTTAAAGCAACAAAAATAGTCATTCCAGACTACACGTTGCCATGTGGAATGGACAAGTAAATCTTTCCTCTAAAGTTGATTTGAAAGTAGTGGGTTCAACACTGGTTATGACTTTATCTAGAATTTTGTCACTGATTTCGTTGCAAGATCATTACTGGGACCAACGACATGATCTTAGGCAAAAACTGGTCAAATACATGGCCGGGGAGGTACTTATTTTGATAGCTTTATTCATAGTACCTAATTAAAATGAGGTGTCTTTCTGAGAGACATATCAGAGTCTTGTTGAAGGAGCTACTCACTGAAATGATGTGACCTGCATTACACAAGAGCTAAGACAAAATGTCAATAATTTCTTCTGGTTGCAAAAATATACCTGTGTGCAACAAGGACTGATTTGAAGAATATTGTTTGAGGAGCAAATCCTATTCAATGTGAATAATATTGTGCACTTCCCCTACAAGTAATCAACTTCATCAAGGAGGAATGAAAGATCAAGTTTTTTGAAGAAGTATTTTTAACTGTTTTTACAGAAACAAAATACATACACACATAGGGATCAAAACCAGTGCTTAAAAAACTGGGAGATTGAGCAGCAGGAAATAACTTGCTTGCCAATGTATGCTGCAAAATACTTGCACATTTTAGCAACAATCAACAACGCAGGAATAGTAGATGAGGAAAATTAGGCCTTGAGCCAAGCAGATATAAAGAAAAATATTACAAAACCAAAAAAGCACTTTCCAAGAGGCAGCAGCTACCTGAGTATTGCAGGAAAACTCTATAAAAAAATCTCTGAGAAAGAAAAGTAACCCTTAGCAAAAGGTGAGAAAGCTATTGGAATCAGAAATAAAAGCAGTCTTCAGTAGGTGAGAAACTGCAGCTGAATTGATGTGTCCTCTGGCCTTGAGCCTCAGATCACAAGAAGGTGAGAAGGTGTGCAGCTGAAATATTTCCATGAGTTTAACTTGTTATACTTTTCCCTGGTCATTCAACATTTGCCACTACTGAAGGAATAGTGGTTAGAGTTTTAGTCAGGTCTAGTCTATTTGTATGTTCTTATTAGTGCACATCTTTAACACCAAGATATTTTAGCTGCCTTTCCTGCAGCTTAATTGTAAAGAGGAGGAAAAAAAAAAAAAAAACCACCTCAGTAGTGTATTATCAGAACATCCATCTTTTTTAGTCCAGTTTCAATAGAAAAAGAAAGTGATTTATCTCACTGGGCAAACACTATAGCTTGACTTTCTTAGCATAGCATTTCTTTCTGAAGATGAAGAAGGAGGTATTTCACCCTACATTTCATCCTCCCTCTCTTTTCTAGTTCTCAGTTAAATTATGGAAACAGAGACAGCATGTTAGTACATCTAGCAGATCTTGACAGTCTTACAGCTCACTAGTGTAGATATCTAACTGCCATTCAACTAATGACAAGCTGCGTAAGTTCGCATGGTTGGAAGTATCTCTAAGCAATAATGTCTGCTTCCCCAAACCAATGTCTGATTTCTGCATCTAAATCTGCTCAAACATGAACGTCACATTGACACTGGCCTGACATCAACTGAACACACCATTTCCCTTTCAGTCAGGCACACAGCTTACAGAGCAGGTTATAAGGCATAAAATTCCAGCAAAAAATGTTGGAGTGGAACCTGTTTCTCACTCTCTCTCACACACGTTGTATTTGCTCACTGTTTTTCACAACTAAAGGAGTGGTAACAAATTGGCAGGAAAGTTGTGTCTATTTGCTCTAGTAAAACTGCAAATGGTAAAAATCTATTAACATTTATTGGAACTGGCCAACACCCCTCTCCTCTTGAGTGAATATGGGCTTTGTTCCCCCCCAACAAAGTAGTAAAACAAACTGTTTAAAATGGTTGGCAGCAATAACATCTATACCACAGACCTTTATATCCAGCCATTTGGATTCATGTCAGCCTCTAATATTTTGAGAAATTGATCCAAAGAGCAACCTCAGGGTTGTGATTTAAAATAAATTGCACTATGTCTACCCAGACAGCTGGGTACCACCTCATACTTGTTTTTGAGACCAGACTGATGGACCATGCAGTCAATGACCTTCCAAATGCAGTCTCAGAACCAGCTTAAGTGGGAACATGTGCCTGTTACGTTCCCTGCATGCAGGCTGCAGTCTGTCCATGGGTGAACATGTTGCTGAGACATGTTGTCACACAAAAAGCTGCTCTAGAAACCATATCTCCAGAACTGGATAAAAATAACCATTGGTTTTCTTACAGACCAAGTAACATGACTAAATTAAAGGTGATTCCATAAATCTAGGTGATACCAGTAAGAGGTAACAAAACTGACCAGATGCTGCCTGCCTTATTGGAGGAACAGTCCCAGACAACTTCTTAGACACCCATACCTAGGATATATACCTGTCTTGGCCATGTAGTTGGCAGAAAAGGTTCATTCACTTTTGTACCTTTTTTTGTCTAAAATTTAAAAGAAGAAAAAATCTTTCCTCTGGGCATCACCTAACTAGAAGTTTCAGTCTCAATATCCTTTGAAAACAGAACCTTGGTAAAGGAAAAAACATTAATGTATGTGTCACAAAATGTCATACTACTCCTCACTCTTTGGTACCCCAAAGATTTGGCACTGTTTTTATCACCTCATGGGTTTTCCACAATGCCAAGATGCATCAATTTGGGGTTAGGTTTTTGTGTTGTTATTTTTTGTTTGGTTTTAAATCCCCTGTATATTTTTGCTTCACTGCAATGGCTAAAGGCGTAGCAGTGGGAGCAAGACACTGGGATTTTGTTTAAAAGAAAAGAGGGTTTTCTGAAGATTAGAGGGACCTGGCTTGAATTTTTGGAAAATTTAAGTTTGAGGCTATCTCACAACAGTTTTAATTCTATTTTAAGCAGATGGAGAAATCATAAACCCAAATTGCTTATTATATCTTTCAAACTACAAACCAGGACTAACTGCAGATGGATTTATATAACCCATAACAGTGATGGAAGGCAGAGATTAGGAGAAATGGAATCTGTATTAGAAAATATCTGGACAACTGTTGCTAATGCACTGCTTCTCAGTTGTCCTATCCATGAAGAACTCAGTAAGAGTTCATCCTCAGTAAGAGTATGAATAAACTTGCCACACTACTAGTTACTTTAAATACTT
The DNA here is from genome assembly GCA_013399475.1 of Chauna torquata. Taxonomy (NCBI): domain Eukaryota; kingdom Metazoa; phylum Chordata; class Aves; order Anseriformes; family Anhimidae; genus Chauna; species Chauna torquata. The sequence continues at coordinate 211,466 of VXAL01000636.1, read as the reverse complement.
GCCTTCCCTGTGTTCCCCAGAAATATAGCACATACTTTCTCTGCCATGAAAAAAAAAATAACAGAGACAATAGAACAAATCAAATAAAACCTTCTTAGAATTATTTAAAATAATTGATACACACTATTGTATTTACGGTAGGAAAGTCCATCATACCAGCACAAATGATGAAGTCAGGTATAAGGGAGGGACTGCAAAGGAAAGGTTGTCCTTTAACTTCTGAACAAGGACCTTGCAAAAAGGCTGGATTACTGGTAAGAATGAGCTTCTCCCCCAGTCCCCACTAATATTCATGCAATGGCTCAGAGCATCAGACCGAATTACCATATCAAGTCCTTTCATTCTGTTTCTTTGAGAAAAATGAGGACGAAAAAGGAAGAACCTTCAAGGAAGATGGGGCAACTATCAAAGTTCGGCAAAACGGATACTACTGACATCTGTCAAGCACCCATACTGAAGCTTCCATTTAAAATTAATGCAATCAAAAATTACATAAATTCTATTAGAAACTGTATTTTAAAGCTTTTTTTACAGCAAGCATGTGCACGTGGGAAAGCAGTATTAATAAATAATTATAAGCAAACATGTAGAACTCACTTTAATATAGAGATTTTAAATTTCTTTCCCACTATTTCTTTTTTCAAGAAAAGAAAATCTTCACAGAATGTGGATTTATTTTTTTCTGTTTGCTATTGATTTTAGGATACTCCCACTCAATTTACACTTTTGTCATACAGTAGTTATAAAATATGTTGATTAGAAGCAGGGGTTAATGTAAAACAACAGCTGTTACTTAGATATGCAATTGCATTTCCAGCACAACCAGTGGTCTGATTTAAATATTCTTCATAAGGCTGTAGAAATCATAAGTAATGAAGTTGTTATTGCTTATACCTCTTAAGCAGCTATGTAGAAAGTTGCATACATATAGTCACATTTCAATATCTTAAATGTCTGAATCAGTCCTTACAAAGGCTAAGTTCTCACTGATTTTATAGGGATTCCATTTGATATCAGAATACGAGATCTTATTCTTCCCTCAATGCCTACACCCTGTAGAGTGGGAGCAGTACACCAAACAACAGAATTTCCAGCCTAGCAGTCATTCTGGCTGATCTTAGTTGATCTTAGGATCATCTGAAAATTAAAAAAATGTGAAGCTATTCGGGAACGAAAAGGAAAAAGGAAAAAGGAAAACCTATAAATAAGAATGCTTACTTGCATGTAATTTTGCACAGTTTAGTGTCTTACATGCACAGAAAATTTTATATGCTTACCCAAGCCTATGATTTAATCAGTACCTCTTCAGAGAAGCTGTTGCCTAAAATTGCTTGCAATTCCAACCACTGGCTACTAAAACTCTCCAGATCAACAGTAATGTTTTTGTTCGTTTGTTTTTCTTTCTCTATGTCTTCCTTAATCATCAGAAGTTGAAATGCAAATCAAGAACAGATTTTCAACCATGGTCCATGTTTCAACATGAACCTTATTTAATTCAAAATAAGGTGATATTCAGCAACATAAGTTATAAGTTCACGACTAGCTGATTTTTACGCTTTGTGTCATCTTAAAACTAATTTTTGAAACTGAGTTTAAAAAATTCTTTTGTGTTACAAACTGTATTCTCTAGTCAAGATAACCAGGAGAAAATGTATATAAGGGAAGAATAGTGAAGATTACATTTTTTGTCAGCTTTGAGTCACAAATTAATACTGCTGACTGTTCTCCCCATCCCCTCCAGCACTGGTACACTCAGTTTATTTGATGAATGCAGTCCCCAGCTATACTCTGCTTAAGCTCTAGCAAGCAAAATTTGGACTACTGATCGAACAATAATTCAATGTGAATTTCCTTTAAATATAATCTTTCTGAAGCCAAGCACGAGTTATATAGAAAAGAGGAAGGAAGGGGAGGAGAGGAAAAGATAAAAGACAAAAATTATTATGTTAAGGCCAGGTTCTGCCACTCCCAGTCATAGCAAGTGGTACTTTCTAATTAAAGTTTTAATAATGATGATGAGAAAAGTAGCATTCAAGATGAAAGGGAGGAGGAAACTAGGGAATCAGTCCTTAGTGAACAGGAAAATAGACAGACAATGCCTAAAAGAATCAGAGATGATATTTGCACTGTTAATTCAACACCATAAGAATGAGATGTATTTTCACCAGTGTAAATAACCAAAGGTTAGGGAAAAAGAAAATGGAGACTCTGAGGGATGGCTACAATAATGAGGGCAGTACTAAAAACAGCCACATGCAATATTAACCTTGGCATTTAGAAATAACAGGAAATGACTCTGGAATTTGACAGATGTTTCCCAGAAAAAAACATATCAAATACTGTAGGGATACTGAGGCTGAGCCAGAACAGGAATATTTGAAGTCTGACATGAAGTGTCAGATGTGACAAGAGAGAAAATGAGTTTAGAAAGATCAATTTAGAACATCTTTGACAATTAAGGAAATGCCAAGTGTCTTTGTGAACGCTAATAGAGAACACAACAAACATTAAGGATTAGAGAGAGCTGTGCACATCTGATCTAGAATTGATACTTCGTCCTTAATTAATAACCATACTCCAGCAACTCTCCAGCTTCAGCTGCAGCACAGCAGAGGATTTACAGGAAGAGAAGGGAAGACAAAAATAGTAGGACACCCATCTGCTCATCAGCACTGACCAGCACAGCTGCAGAGGCCACATCAACATGGAGGCAATTCCCAGTCCTGGTTTTGTACTTACTTACTACTTTTGATTTACAAGCACCACACATTTCCAGTGCTGGACCAAAGCGTACCATAGATGAACAAAGGTTGAAATAGCAGACTTTTCCATACAACGTGGCTATGGTTGTGTGTTTCTAAGGATGGATAAGTTGTGTGATTTACACATTGCCACCTGCATAATATCACACGTACAGAGAATAATTTGTGTCTGTGTTGTTACCCTGCACACATAGTATACTACAACCACAGACAACTGCCTGTAAATTCCTGACAAGGTGTACTGGCTGCTACACCTTGCAGATGGTAACAACATTAGACAGCAAGGGATTGAAACTGTGGGTAGTGGTTTGTTCCCTTTGCTGCCTCCTGCACTTTCTGAAACACACTTGGGCTGTGGAGGCTCTGCAAAGACCTGAGGAGGGAAGATCATTTACTTTCAGAACAAGTGTTTATTTACACAGGTCTTGATGATACTCAATGTCACCGAACCATAAGGACTAGCTGTGTCTCCCATCTGGCAAATAAGCAATGATGCTGGAAAACATACAAGTGAGTGGGAGCTGGAGGTGTAACTCCAGAAAGATAAAAATAGTGGGAATGAGATGCAGGAATTTATGAAGCAATGGGAAAGCAACCAAGTCCTTAAATTGACTTAGGAACATTGAGTCTTCCTCCGTGTTGTGGTTGAGCCCCAGCAGGCAGCTAAGTGCCACAAAGCCACTTGCTCACTCTCCCCAGGTGGGATGGGGGAGAGAATCAGAAAGGTAAAAGTGCAACAACTCGTGGGTTGAGATCAGGACAGTTTACTAGGTAAAGCAAAAGACGCACGTGCAATTAAAGCAAAACCAGGAATTCATTCCCTACTTCCCATGGGCAGGCAGGTGTTCAGCCACTTCCAGGAAAGCAGGGCTCATCACACGTAACGGTTTCTTGGGAAGACAAATGCCATCACTCAGAATGTCCTCCCCTTCCTCCTTCTTTACCCCAGCTGTTATTGCTGAGCATGACACCACATGGTGTGGGACATCCCTTTGGTCAGTCTGGGTCACCTGCCCTGGCTGTGTCCCCTCCCAGCTCCTTGTGCACCCCCAGCCTCCTCACTGGCAGGGCGGCGCAAAAAGCAAAAAAAAAGTCCTTGGCTCTGTGTAAATATTGCCCTGCAACAACCAAAAACATCACCACTATTTTCATCAAAAATCCAAAACACAGCATTTTGTGAGCCTTTGCAGATGAAGAAAATTAACTCTGTCCCAGCCAAAACCATGACACTCTGTAAAGTGTCAGAGAAGGTCTGTACAGCTAGCGAGCAGGACATATCAAGCTTTGAAAAATACTTCAACAAAGATCAGTCTTAGGGAGCTAAGTGACAGAAGTCACTGTCTGAGTAACAATTCCAGCCTGATCCCAATAAATGTCTAGTGGCAAGTTTCTATCTGCAGATATCTCTTAAAGCCATCCTCATTCAGAGTGCAACATCAGCATAAAGCCTCAGCAGTCCCTTTGCACAAGCCAGCAAGGGAACCAGCACTATGGAGGGGAGTTTCTACAGCCACAAGGTCTTCAGCCATGCTAGACTAATCTGGGATCCTAGCCTTGTGTCAGACAGCAAGCATGGTTGGTATTGCTTGCATCTCTCTACCAAAACCATGGTTATTTCAATTTATTGCGAGTAAAATGGATTTAGCTGTATCAAAATGAATCCCACATACCAGATTCCTTTCAGGCCAGACTTTTAGGTCAAGCCCATGTCTGTCACAAGCTCGCATGTACTTTCAAACAGCTATTTATAAAAACAAGCATACATCACATAGTCTGAGTCCTTTAGAAAACAATCAGTGCTTTGCTACTTTTACTCAAGCACAGCTAGGACCTTTGATTGTTATTATTTTTCTAAATGATGTTCTGTCCACAATGGCACAATCATTTTCTTTAACCTTCCATTTGATGACAAGCAATTGTAGCACAACAAACATGAGGTAACTACCCCTTCCCAGGTCAGGTCCACAACTCAGCATCAGCTTAGATCAAGCTGTGTTGATGCTGATTGTCTTTTTTTGCAATGTATATGTAGTATTTTCATATCACTTCCAATCATCACTGGAATGATACGGACAGTGCAGCAGGTGAGGCATTTACCTAACGAGAGCACCGGACTCAAGAAATTTTCGCAGAGTGATTTAAACTCCTACAGAGAATATTGCCTCTATGCAAGTTGGGAAGTGGAATCTGTCACGAGAAGAAATGAAGAAAAGTACTGAGAATAGCCAGAAGGAGAGCTGGTCCTTGCGCAGTAATTGCTAACTTACAAAGACAGAAGCAGAAAATGCTCAATGGTATAAATGCTTTAAAGTAAAATTCATTGATCATCCAAATTCAAGCAATACAAGGAATATTTTTCACTTTATAATCAGGCAGACCCTTTCTTTCTTTGTCTGTTAGACAACACTGTAGATTTAAGTCACTAGAAGGTACATGAAGAGAAAATAGACAAGCAGGCTTTGATGCAATTTGGAATGAACACAAACTTGTCTTCTGGCAGCAATGCAGTGGAGATTTCCATGTCCCCATATGGTTATTCTCCTGGCTACAGCCTGTAGAGCAGATGCACAACACATGGAATGAAAAAAATGTATATATACTTAGACAATAAAATTAAAGCTGGAAAGTAAAGGAGAGAATTTCAGGAATCACTAAACTGAGGACCTCCCAGAAAAAAAAAAAAGAAGAAAAGAAAATAGAAAGAAAAAAAAAAAGTAACCCCACCAACCCTTCTGTAGTTTATGAAAATGGCTTGCTTTATGAAGAGAGCTTTGCTGCCAAAGTCCTGCTGCTCTGCAGAAATGTATCCATGGAGAAAACGCTGAGCGCTGCTTATGCCTTTGTTTTTCCCCGAGTCAAAATAGATGGAACACAGATTCTGTTTTCCATTCAAAATACATTAAATCTTCATTTAGGGATACTATTGAACGGTCATAAGAAGGACAGCTTCTCAGGGAATATCAGTTCTTCACCATCCTCTGACAACAAGCTTGGATTTGACAAGTGCACTTGATAGCAAAAATAGTTTCCAGCTAATAATAAGCTCCAGTAAATACAGCAACTGTGACCTTCCAAAGCTACGTCAGCTGTATATCTCTTCAGCTGTGCTCAGACCAGGCAACATTACAACTGTCTGTGCAGTGAACCATGCCTCTTTCAAAAGCATCTGTGGATTTTAAGTGATCCCCAAGCATTTTAGAAATGCAAAGCTAATTAAAATTTTGAATGGATTTTTCTTCACCCTTAATGGTAGATGCTTAACTACTCTTGTTCGCTGCTGAATTCCGTCTCAGCTGGAGAGATTAGTGGGAAGTCTGTGATGCTGTGCAAACCAGCATCCAGTTTGGTTAATCAAATTAGGCTTTCGTGGTCACCCTGGTACAAGAACACCTAATGGGACACCTGGAGGGCAAATGGCTGATGGTAGTTCTGAGTGCTAGGAGGTGTTAAATAATGGATAAACTAGGAGCTGCTGTAGTCTGCAAAAATATCCAAATTGCAATAGCTTGAAAGAGAAACCTTGCAGCACTATCAATTAATTTTCATTAGGCTTTGCTGTGATGCAAAGTGGTCCCACCAAACTAAGAGCAATTACTTCTCTCTGAAGTCTCTACAGACAAATAGAAACTAATCTGTGTGTGTGTGTGTGTGTGTGTGTGTGTAAGGACTTCCTATTTAAAGACAAATTATCAAGGGTTTAGTAAAATATGGGTTAACACAATTGCTGGCTTCTCAGTTTGAGGGACCTGGATGCAAAGTAGGTTGCAAATAAAGCAACTCTGATAATTTAATCTGGTCCCTAATGGACATCTGTCTTCTTGATAAAATCACTATCACTTAATCAGGCAGTGGTGAGGAGACATTCAGATCTGGAATAGAAAGGAAGAACTTCGAGGTCATGACAGAAGTATTTGTGTTGTAATACACAAGCTAAGGATAACAACTGAAAAAAATGCATCAATACTCTGTGAGACAGCATCCCCTTCTTCCACTGTGAATTGTCAAGAGGTAACCCAACACTGATGGCCAACATAATGCCATTTTATAGAACTTGGCAAGTGATGTACAGTGAATTAACTATTCACTGAATTTAGCCCCCATTTTGCCCCCCTTCTGCCATCTCCTCCCCATTTATTGTTGCAGATCACCTAGCAAATTGTTGTTTACAATTCTAACCTTACCACTCTTCAGTAATAATAGACAAAATGTAGTGTAAAATACTTTAACTGGTGGGTTGTTTATTAATATTCAAAATGCTTCTGACTGGTCAGGTATGTTCCAACTTACCCATTCACCTCCTTCAGCAAGAAGAGTACAGAAGTACTTGTGCTGTGAATTTGTAACCTTAAAATTTGGTTAGTAAATACATGCATGTTTAGCTGGCATTTCTACAGCATCTGAGGTCCTCATAGACTCCCAATATAAGGAAAAGAAAAGGTTGTCTTTTTTTGTTTGTTTGTTTGTCTGTTTTTTACACAAAGGTGAAGTTCAAAGCCCCTGATCCACTTCAAACACAAAAATGTCCCTAGGAGAGAGTAGATTTAAATTCGTATCTAACATACATAGGGCAGAACTAAAGTGTCAGTCAATATCATCTTTCGCAGAAAATTGTGAAGATTTGCTTTCTGAGAATTTTACGCTCGGAATTTTAAGATACAAATAATATAAATACTAATAACAGAAATAATACAGCTGAGGAGAAAATATCAACACTCATGTTTCAGTCAATTTCCATTAAGCATACAGGACAGCAATAGGGCAATATACTTGTTGAAATACCTACATGAAGCCATTTTATGCATGGCACTTAAAGACTTGCTCTTTTGAGCTCAGTTCAGTTTACAACTTAAAGAAATTCTAGAGATAAGAAGGATCTCCAGAGAGCCTAAGAATCTTAAATCAGATTTAAACACAAGCCGTGCCAAGTCAAGACACTGTTCAGATTCTAATTTTTTTTTTTTCCTCTTTTAGGGCTATTTCTGAAGTTCTGAGTGGGTATGAAACAGGACAGGCCTAAATTTTAGGCAATAAGATAAGCTTAATGGAAGATTTGGCTTGGACTTCACTCCTTCAGTGCTCAGGTCCAGGTTCCTGAAAATGTCTTTGTTTGGGTTATCTTATTTAGAACATTATTTTTTATCTGGACATTAGTATGATTAAACTATAAATGTATATGAGATGGAATTATGTTCTCTTCTGTTCTGCACTTCATTCTCTTTCTTTAAGGAGACTCACCTCTTATTGCTTGTACTAACATATGCACTCTGCCTCACTCCTTACTATAGTCTAATCTTGATTTTTACCTTTTATATTGCATCCTTTCTACTTTCTCCCTAAAACTCAACCTACAGATGTAAGTGCAAAAATGAGACAAGGGTGTTGTCAAAATTCAGCAGATGATAATGAGAAACTGCAGATTAGAACTTCCTTAGCAAAGGAAAATATTGCACACATCACTGGCCAGCTTCACTAGTAAAAAAGAAATGAACTCCCCCTTCCTCTTCCATCTTGCTTTACATGCACAAATAAAGGTTTCTTTCAAAACTCCCTCTGGCAGGACTTAGGGCCATCCTCTAAGTTTCCACAATGGAAAACATTTCCAGTGAAGTGTCTGCATGGAATCTTAAAGGTTTAAATATTCAGGCTTCTGGACTATATTTGATTGACAGTTCTTGAAACATTATACTATAAGCTTTAAGGGAACCATTCTATGCCACATAAAAGACTATCTCTGTATTTGTGTTTTGCATAGGTCAGAACCAGCCTTCAAAGAATTGCACCAAAAAAAAGTTCACTTCATTAACACTTATAATAAAATTCACATTAATTACTGTTCTGCTCGGAAAGCATGAAACTATTATTCAACAGCAGAACACACAGAGACTTCATAACAGCTCAAGCTGCAACTGTCTTGGAAAACATGGTCTGCAACCTGGGATCTGGCTGAGAAGAAGATATAATTCAGGAAGAAACATTGCATTTACAGGCAGTAATCCCAAGCAGATAACTACACTCAACAGGAATTGCCCTGTATGGAGGCTGAGAACCAGAGTCCAATTCAACAAACCCATGGAGAGTTTTTTACTCCAAGTAAACTCCACGTACACACTTGGTTGCCCAAGAAAAATCCATCCATCTTTACCTCTATAGGGTACTAGAAGACTTGCGATCACTCATGGAGTTTCCTATAAGAATATATCACTTCTTAGGGCTTTCAAGAAAATA
>VXAL01000636.1:186958-202226 GCA_013399475.1 Chauna torquata | reverse complement strand
TATTTCTGATGTTTACTCTTTTACATAATCTTGTATGAGAACTCTGGCCATTGTAGATAAAATACGATAGCCGTACCCTGATGCTATGTTCTGCTACTGTAACTCCTCGGGAAGGAACTATTTCAGAGTAAACATTCTGGTAAAATTACTCAGCTTTTATATGTCTCTTCATTCCCACAAAAAGGACTTCATAAGTCTGAAACTCTCCTCCACCCTGTGTCCACCGTATTATTTTATTTATTTATATTTTACATATTACTTTCAGTGAAAATAAGAAAGGTAGGTAAATAATTGCATGCAATTACATGATCTAACAACTGCTTTCTGAAAGAAAGATGACCCAATGAAGGAAAAAAAAACCTACCTCCTTAAATGATCATCACATTTTAAATACTAATGGCTGCTAATATATTCCTCCATCTTTTCCACTCTGAAAATAATCAGATTTTTTGCTTCCTTGAATGGGAAGACTTTTGAAAAAGAAAAACCCAGTTCAGTTCAGATTTTTAATAGAGCATTTATCTGCCAGTACTGTCTGTTAATCCCGGTGGATTAATTGTTCTTAGCCCTAAGTAAACAAGGAATATTTTGTCCATTTCGAAATCCTTGAAGGAACACCTGCAAAGAGCACTAACAGGACTCCATTTATTTAGTTAGTTAGTTAGTTATTTTCTGTCAGGTGAAATGGAGCTATTAAAAACCACGAATAACAGAGAAGAAGATTGATCTTTGAAAGATTTCTTCCCCTCCGTTTCCCTCAGAAAACTTACAAACAATCTCCAATGCCTGCTGCGATTCTCTCCTTCTATCCCTTGTCTGGATGTCCAGGGAAACAAAGAAAATGTTTTGCAGATTATTTAGGTTTGTTTATTCTAACCTCAGTCCAAACTGCCACCTCAAATTTAGCTTTTCTCCCCTCTTCACTGGTATTGATACTTCCTCCACAAAAAACAGTACAGCAAGGAGTTACTAAGTGAGAAAGCTGTAAGATCACAATTCTCCCTCAAACTCTGTAGCTGTCATGCAGGAACCCTTATTCACACTCTTTGATTAACCAGAACCCAGATGCAAGCAATGTCAGCAAAAGCGTGATGGTATGCTGACAAAGATTCCTTTTTTTACGTTCTCAGATGCTTCGACAGTGAGAGTTCTTTTCTTACTACTGCTGAAATCACATCAGCTAGGTCAAAATGATTCCAGAAATATGGATACCTTCTAAAACAATAAACAAATAAGAAAAAAAAAAAAAAAACGGTATCTTTATATAGCTGGACTAAAACCTGGCAATAGCTGTAAAAGCAGTGATGAGCTTCCTTCTCAAGGGAAGGAAGAAAAAAGTTGCCAACACTCATTTCTCACCTTTCAGTCCAGCGGATCCCAGAGAGTTCTGCATAATTACCTTCCCATTAATATCATGTAATGGAGTATAGAAGCATCTGGAGGAGAGAAAAAAAAACAAAAAAGAAAAAAAAAAGCCTTTTTTTGTGCAGAATATTTTAAATAAATACTTAAGAAATCATAAAGATTTTTTCTATGATTTTTACAATACTAATTGTAGGACTATTACACCCTGTCTCTACAATGCATCCCCAGCCCAAGTAGAGATTTGACAAGCAATGGCCTTGAAGGATAGGCCCTACATAAAACAAAAATAGAAGCTATAATGGGAATAAAAATCTCTGATCCTCAAGGGATTCATCTTCAACCCAAACTGAGTTGTGGAGAGGGAACAGCTTTACATTTCTTTGTGCTTATTTGCATCTCAGCACTAAGATTCTGTTCAAGAATAATCGTAAGATATTTAGGAAAATGAAGATGGTTTTTAATAGATGGATTGTTCTCCTTCTCCTTCTCCTCTCTCTGGATGATTAAAATGAATGTTCTATCCAGTCTCATTCCCTGGTTTCAGGATTTAGCTCTTTCCATTCATAAGGATTAAGCTTTTAAACAAAAACGGTTAAAACATTTCTCTTAATTTCTGTGTCTGGAGAGACTTCTGTGTTCCATCTAAAAGAAGACTGGACAAGTCTGAAATCTGTGTATGAAACTGTTAGTGAACACAACTGGGAATTGCTCTAGCTAATTACAGCTATATGCTAGAATAGAACATGCCACAAAAAGGAAGTTCTACAAAGTGTACGGCAGGGAGTAACCCTTGCCTACTTCAGAGCCTGTCTATCCAGCCTTTGCCAGATCCACAAAGCTAAGCTAGATAACAGTAATATTAATTGCCCCATCCCACTCTTCCAGTATATATGAATCATATGAAAATCTTTAGTTCTTGATATTGATATCCTCCCATGATATCTATACCACTTTCTGTACTAGGAACAATGTGTTCTGAGACAAGGGGTGAACAGACATTTTGCAGTGTACGAAGGACCCCACCTGTCTGGTGAAGAATTTGAAAGGTGCAGGGCAGATGAAGCAGTGGGTTGTGGGAAGGCAGCAAAGGGCCTCAGTGCTGTGGAAGCTGAATGCTTCAACACTGAATTCTGCTCTTGCCACTGCCCCAACCTTCCTACTGTGTGTCATTCCTCTAAAATATATGTTTCTTATCTTGCTGCACCAGGGTCTGGGTCTCATTCGGAGCCATTCTGTGAATAAAGTCAATGGAGCTGTACTTGCACAGGATGTACATTCATGTGTATACAGAGAAGTCAGACCCTGTGAGTTTCCATCTCTGTTCCCATCATGGGTCAACACTGACCTTATTCTCTGTTTCAGGCGTCCAGCTTCTAACGTAGGGTAATATTTGCTCATCCCCTGTGTGTCAGAATACCTCAAAATATCTAAGACCAATGTCAACACAGAGAAAACTAAACTTTGAACAACTAAGTTCTGCTTGTCACTGAATTCACCTGAGTCACTCAGCAAGTTCCGTCAGTGCAGTGCACCAAATGAGTTATGGTCCTTGGGAATGAAAGCACAAGACCCAGTGATTAAAGACTTTATTTTAACACAAGCACCACATGGGATGAATTAAGATGGATGAAGCAAACTGAATTCCTGAATTTCCTAACTTTAAATATATACCTTAAAAAATTAACAACATAACTTTAAAATTTTAACATCCTTTTCTGTGTAGTATATACTTTATCCAATGATATGGCAGCAGGATTAATCAATTAGCAACTTTTAATATACTTGTAATTTTTTTTTTTAAAGCTGTGGTACAAATATAATAAAACATTATAAAAGAGAAAGTAATCCAAGTCATAATAAGTGATATAAGCTGAAAAAAGCAGAGGAACAAAAATTCTTCAGATTTCATGTTAACTGAAGAGGCATTTTGCAAAGAAATGCATCCAAAATTGACAACAGTCAGATACATTACTACATGAATGTCTAGTCTAAACCCAAATGTTGGCTCTGAAAGCCCTCTTCCTAGTGTCTAGCTTAGCATAGACCAGGTGGGATGCTTTTCCTCCACTTTGTACACTCAGACAAGACAGTTTATGCTGTGCTCAGAACTGTTCTGGTACACAAAGAGGTTACTGCCTCTAGCATACCCTTCGCTTGTCATTGATGCTCTGTCAGAGGTTGACCTTCACCCTGACTGTTTGATTGCTCTCTAATCCACTTCTGCAAAATGATCTAGACTTACAATGAATAAGTAAACAACACAGACTCGGTTGGAAGCAGAAAAGATTTAATTGTACAGCCTGGGGTTAGAACCACCCTGTCTGGATCTGGATCCCTGCAAGACTGAAGTGGAATGAAATCCACAACAGACTGTCAGACTCAGCTGGAAGACAGCAGGTAACAGCAGCACCTCCAGTGAGGAGCTGCTAAAGTTTATGTGATTTATTCTCACAGCTACTCCCTCCCTCCCTCCCTCTCTCTCTCTCACACACACACACACACACAGGCAACGCCTAGATTTTGACACAGTGCAAGGCAGTGCCAACACGACCAGGATGGTCCTTGATGAAGGTGCGAGCTTAGACACAGTTATTGGCCTCCCAAATCGTTTCTTTAGCAGAGTAACTCCAAACTTATACCTGGATTGAACTTGTCTGAAAGGGAATTCTGAAAGAATACAGAATGGATGTGGCTCCAAGTTGTATCTCAAAACACTAAGCTAAGACCACTTACAAATAGTTTCCAAACTTGTGAAGCCTCTGCCACTTTCAACTGGACATCAGACCATTTCCGTCCTCGCAATGAGATCCTTGTACTACATCCACAGTTTTAAAACAAAGTCAGGAGACTGCCTTGGTGGTCTGACACTCTTGAAGTTCAGGGTGCTACCTTAACTGCCTACTATGAAATTTCTGAATTATCCCATTAAGCATTCTTTTTTTTATAAAGTCTTGGTTAATAAAAATAAATTATAAATATGATGTCATTCCTGGTTTTGAGGGGTCACAGCAGAACCAAGGCCTGCGCAACCAAATAGAATGTATGCAGTTTCCAAGCTTAAATGTTACACACCCTGAATGGATTCCTCGTCTGTTTTTCAGAGGATAGTCATAAATGCAGGCTAAAATCCTAATCTCCCATAGCAAACTGTGTGGGAAAGGAAAGGAAAGGAAAGGAAAGGAAAGGAAAGGAAAGGAAAGGAAAGGAAAGGAAAGGAAAGGAAAGGAAAGGAAAGGAAAGGAAAGGAAAGGAAACTATACGATCAGGGCATGTTGTCCATCTTCTAAGCAGACAGTTTCCATCTGTTTCCTGCCGGACAGGACTGCAACCTCTAAGTAATGCCAGAGCTTAGCTCCACTCAGTTGTGTCTGATTATCTTAATGCAGGAAGTCATTTCCAGATGGGACCCCAATTTAAATCCAAAAACTATGCCACTGTTTGGCTCATCAGGGCTTCCACATCACATACTGCACACCCTAAGGGATGTCAGCTTCTGCCAGACAATACTTTCCTAATACCCTACTGAGGTAGACAGCGTTGTTATTCAGATTTTACAGAGTAGAACTGCAAGGCTGAATTTAAAAAAAAAAAAAGTTTCTGTACTTTGTGCCCCACCTTTCTAAACTTGATGTAAATTCACGCTTGAGAAGGTTATCTTAAAAGGATTGTTGTTAATTTTGTTTCTTCTGTCTCTATGTATCAGTGAGATTTTAAACAGTTAACTGATCTCCAGAGAAGACCTTTTTAAAAAAAAAAAAAGAAGAAGAAGAAAGAAAGAAAAGAAAGAGACACAGATTCTGTGATGTCCACCTGTTATATAGTTTGTTCCTAGTAATTTACAACATTGTGAGATTTGGATTACTTCTGCAATGAAGCCGTTCCCAGCTGGCTCACATGCAGACCTCCAGCCCACAGAGTGAACTACAGCACTCTTCCATCATTCCTGAGCTCCTTCCCAAAAGTATCTAAAGGAAAAATGGAAAGCCTCATAACATTTTGTGCAGCAGAGCGAGTTTCCATTGGGAATTACTAACGTTCTTTCAGAACTATATTTACGTTTGTATTTCTATGAAAGCATTGAAAATATTGAAATCAATAGGCATAAATATTCATGAAGGAAAACAACAGAGGCAGTCCAGCTGTCTAAATTATCATGGGAGCGGGGGACAAGGAAAACAAGATCTACGTATTAATTCATGTTGCTTAGCATTAGGGACCCAAAGAAATATTAGCTCACCCAATGGAAGCCAGTCTATGGCCTGTGTATTCAAAAGACAACAGTGATGGATAATGCTGTCTGAGGTATCCAGCTTTCCAAAATCAGGTCTTTCTGCTTGACCACTCAGTCCTAGTTTGCTAGGAAGATCATGGAGGCTGTGTTCTTGTGTACTGCCATAGCAAACACATCATGCCTGTGTTCTTTTAAAAAGAATTAGCCATAGTAACTGACTCCCATACTCACAATTCACTCATAATTCACTAAGTAACATTAATTTCAGCTGGGCCATCATTAGAGATATCAGATGTTTAATACAGACCAGTCCTTGTTCATTATATTGCAGCCCAGAAATAATAAGGGAACACTGAAAATGGTGTTGGCAAACAGACACTGTCTAAACTAGCATCCAGTATGACTAACCATGAGTGCCATGAACTAACCATTATTAGAGTTATTACCCCTCCTTTACCTTTCTTTTTCCCTTAAGATTGTTGTCATACAGAACCAATAATGCATTGTGCAGAAAGTAAGAAGTATTGGCTTACTAATCCTACTGATTAAAGAAATTTATGTGACAAGAACACCAATGAACACTAAAGTAAAAGCCTCTTTCCTAGATGACATTTTGACAAAGAACAGGCAGGCTCTGCAAAAAGAAACAGTAATGTTTTACGCCTTTGGATGAGCACTTGAGCTGTATTCCTGCCACATAATTTTGAAAATGTATAGGTCCTCACAGTAAGGCCCTAGTTTTTCAGAAGATTATGTAAAGGATTAATAAGGAATATAAGCATGCAACGAGTATGAGTTGTATGATTAAACAGTTAAAGTCCATCTGTTAAATATGCAAACAAGTATGCTTGTGCTTTCTCTTATGCTGTGCAATATATTTGCAAGAAGTCTTCCAAAAACATTTGAATGGTACCTCATTACAGTCCTTCAAATCCCTCCTTATATTCTACTTTGTCACAACAGCTACTAACAAGTTGAAAAGATTAGGCTTTCAGTGATCTGTCCCAAAAAGCCTTTTGTGTTCACTGATACCATCTTGTTTCCATGCATCCCCCACCTGCGTGCCTGTTTTATGCTTCAACTGTAAGCAGATGTCAAGCTCCATAACAAAGAATGGCTAGCTGTTACAACACAAGTCGAAACAGCATTATTACTATTATTAATATAATAATCATCGTGCTATATTAGATTAGTTTCCCTACTGAGGCAACCTTAGAAAAGGAATTCATCTTTGTATTTCAGAAACTACACAATCATTTCATGAGCATGTCCTCACAAGAGAAATATGAATCATTCAGAGACGCACATGGTGTATATGAATGCCACATTTTTGCATTTGGATTCCTGATTCATCTGACAGATGTGAGAGAATTCATGAAGTTAGACAAGTCCCAAGTGATTGCACATGTGTGGATGCTGAAAAGCACAAGTTATTCCACCTACTTTGGCACTAAAAATACTGAGGATTTTTTTTTCCTTCTGGTCAACTGTTCGTTGTGCTATAGCTACAGTTGTGCGTTATTAGTAATCCCACCCAACTTTTCATATCCATTAGGAAGATTTGACAGATGTTATAATAATCAACCATAATGGCAGCTTATATATTTAATCGAACTTCTCATGTTTTGAAAACCTTTAAAAACAAATTAAAACCTCCCAGCAGGCATCTGAGGTAACATGGATGACACAAGGACATGAAGAACCTTTTTTAAGACAAAATATTGTAACAGAGGTGCTGAAGTGTGAGGTGGAAGCCAAAGTCATGCTGAATGTACACCATATTGCCACCCTTGCATGTTACTCATTACAGATTAGATAACAAGCGACACATGGTCTGATCCTTCAGACTTAAGTTTTTACTCCCATATGAACTACTGATATCAACAGACCAGCGACTCCTGATTTACCTCTATGCCAGGAATTGAACTGCCTAGAAATCCCCCCACTGAGCAGCCCAAGTTTTAGGCAGGGCTCCTATAGACTCTGTGATGAAAATTTAAGAGAGCTGTGTGGGGCAGGCTACATATTCACAGACATTACATGCAGCTCCTGACCCTTCTTCAATCGTCTAAGTCATTCTCTATAAAGTTCGCAAGCACAGCATTCACGCTGTGCAAACAAACACAATTTGTTTTCAGTTAATGATCCTCACCATTAAACAGACTATGGAAATCAATTTCCTATTTTATTTCCTTTTTCTTCCCCTCCCTCTCTCCCTCCTGCTGTTCATTACCAGCAAATATGATCTCCATCGTATAGACTGCAAGACCTGTGGCCCAGCTACAGTGTTTATGCATTTGTACAGTACCCAGAACAGTGTGGTTTTGGCCCTAATCTGGGACTGTCGTTCTGTGAATACTTTTTGTAGCATTGCTTTATCTGGAATTCACAAGTATATAACTCACAGCTTAAAATTAAATAAATAAAATCTACAATTAAACAGCAGTAAGAATTATAAATGTATATACTCAATGCCTCTACCTCTGATTTATAGGTGATTCCTTCCCCCACAGGCCCTCTGCATCTTCTTTTCACTATGTTCAGATTGTCAGAGCATATCTTTCAGCAAACTGTATTTCTTAAGTAAATTTTCTCTTGTAAAAGTATACAGATCAAATAGCTATTATATGTTTTACAAAACGTGTCCAGTGTTATGCCTAATGATATAACACGGTTCCAAAGGCTAGTTAATTCCTTAACTTGAAGCAAAGCAGACAATGTTGACAAAAAGTGATGCTGTGCTTACCTGAGGTATTCCTTAAATTAGTCACTTCTAAATTCTTAGTACATTATATGGGCTATCACACTTCCTTTACAGAGGATGTATGCAGTCCTGCAAAAGATTCGTTTTTTTTTTTTTTTCCTCCTGACTGTCATTTGTTTCATGTGTAACCATAAACAAGTTACATTTTTTTCCAGGTTTCCTTTTCCCCCATCCATAAATTTGGCTAACAGTGGTTTACAAAACTATATGCTGCTGTAATTCATTACTGAAGCTGTAAGCTGCTTGGGGCAGGGAATGCCATTTCATTTTGCATTTATACTACAGCTAAGGAGGCAGATCTACCAAGACAATGCCTATGGAAGCTGTAAGCCACCTCCTCCTCCCAGCCCACTAGCCAGCATCACTCTCTTCCCTGCCAAATCCCACAGACAATTGACAACCCACTGAGTCTGGACAGCTTGACACTGTAGTGCTTAAAAGCCATACAAACACTACCATTAGCATTTCAGAAAAGGATGCTGTGATCCTCCAACCATGGACACCAATTACAAAATAATTCTTTGCTATAAAAACAAAATGTTAAATGCAGTAATTTTTTTGTGCTGTATGAGTATAACAGATGGGTGATGCAACGCATGACAGAGAGATCAGCTCTATTTCAGCATCCACCATTTAAAGCAGGAGCAGGAGCTTGACACTTAGTAAAAGCAACTGCAAGGAAAATGTCTCAGACTGGAGGTCACCATGCTCTCCGAAAGGTACAGTGGTTGATTCAGCATGACGTACATCCACCCAATACCCAGATAGCATGTCACGTTATGTTAAGGGATATGATCAGACTTTCTCAGGCAGTTGGAATTGCTGGTTCAGCAGTCTTCTGACTAAAAACAGGGATGAAATACCTTAAGTGTCTGCTTTTAAATTATAAAGCTACAAGGAGGCTGAATCTTGATTAAGAGACAGGCAGGCAGTTGTACCTTGAGTCTGATGTGCAATTTCCTATCATCCTGCTCAGTGAACTAGTAAGGTGAATGTAATCAAAAATGGTGTCTTGCATGGGGAGTTTACAGCATGATAATTGTAGGAAATGAATACAAATTAAAGCTTTTAAAAGACAGATCTACTGCAGGTAATTTTATCCAACATGCAGCTAGAGATTTTCTACAAACAGTAACATCCACCACAAGATGAAAAAACGGGGTCTAAATCTTCCAGACTAAACAATGGAGAAAAAAAAGAAAAAGAAAAAGAAAAAGAAAAAGAAAAAGAAAAAGAAAAAGAAAAAGAAAAAGAAAAAGAAAAAGAAAAAGAAAAAGAAAAAGAAAAAGAAAAAGAAAAAGAAAAAGAAAAAGAAAAAGAAAAAGAAAAAGAAAAAGAAAAGAATCAAAATCACCATGAAGGTTCGCTGGAAAGTTGTGCAGTTTGGCCCCATTTCTAATCTCAGATACACATTTTACCCCAGCCTGACTGATTTCACTTTGTTTTTCCAAATTTACAACAGTATTTGCAGTAGCAGAAAGATGCTCTTCAAAAAGTGGTGGCCCAGATACTCTAGGAGTGTTAATCTGGTACGGCTCAGCTAAAGCAGAGGTAGCTCATCAGCACATAGTTTCCAAAAAAATTACTTTTTCTCCTCAAAACTTATATGGTTTTAGATTCAAAGATGCAAAAACATCTTTCACCCTCTTATAGAAGCCTTCATGAGTAGTTATTATAGAATAATAATGATAAAATCACTGTATTAGATATTGAGCAAAAGCTTTTAGGAAAAAAAAAAATCTCCCTTACAAAGTGGCAACTTCTGAGGCAAATATTTGCTTAAAAAAAAAAAAAAATTGCTCTAGACCTAGAATGAAGCTTCCTGTAAAGTATAAATATGTATTGTATAAAGCTGAGCTTAGACTAAGAAATTAGATTTTCTGGGTTTCTATTTTAGGCTTTTACACTATAAGCTCTGCTGCATCTTTCCTGCAGCTCTATTTTAAGAGACCCAGTAGAAATTAAGCCTCAGCAAAACAAACCATGCAATCAGGGAAGCAATAAATGAGCACTCTGGGAAGACATAAGCAGGTGAGAATCCATTCAAAAGATTGATATAATGAATATATCAGGCAGTGACAATTTTTAAATAGTTTGGACCAAGCAATTAACATTGGACTTGTGATGAGAAAAGCACGTGTAATAACACATTGCTGACCCCTCGATGAATTTATTCAATTGTAAACTAGATGAACAAATGGATTTTAACCTCATTTGCATTTTATCTTTCTTTTTGTAATAGGAGTAGCTGAATAAGCAACACCACTGAATTACTTCCTAATCTGCCCTGACAAAGGGTTTGCAGAACA
Source organism: Chauna torquata (assembly GCA_013399475.1). Classification (NCBI taxonomy): domain Eukaryota; kingdom Metazoa; phylum Chordata; class Aves; order Anseriformes; family Anhimidae; genus Chauna; species Chauna torquata. Next base: position 191,557 of record VXAL01000636.1, on the reverse strand, counting down.
AGGTTCCAGATTACTGGGCTTTAAGTCCACATGGACCCTGATCAGCAAGCTGTGCCCACGCTGCTGAGCCACACCAACCCACCTTGCCCCATGGATCCCCACCAGCACCACACAAGTTCTACACAGGCATCACTCATTCAAGGGTCTGCGTACAGCTATCCCAGAATAATGCAGAGAAAGCTGAAATAAGATGTCATTCCTGAGATTGAATGGTTATGAACTATAGGTTTTTGCTCCTGGAACCAGGCAAGTACAGCAGAATTACTCAAGTGTTTCACTATTATAAGAGTCCATTTTGGTTTGATTTTTATTTGGCAACAGGGGAGGAAGGCCAGGAAAGCAGGATCAAGTACATTTCTTGCAAGCATTAGCTTGAAAGCATCACTGTAACTAATACTGTGGCATCTACACGAACTTCCACAAAGACAAAACAAGGCACGTTACCAACATTAAGTGGTAATTCTAAAATTTGTTTTTCTGAAGACAGCCCTCAGCTCTTGGGCTAAAGTCCCTCCTTTCTTCACCTCAGATATGGAATTAGTTTTACTGTCTAATTTAACCTGATGTCCCTTTGTTTGGAGCCCTATTAAAACCATCTCTGGATCCAGTACGTGACACATATCAGAGAATCATGAGCATTGGTAAAGTCCTTCAGGCTTGTTTTGCTGTTTCTGCAACCAGACCAAGTCCTGTGGCCATCCCATCTTCTTTCAAGAAAGGAAGCTTGTCTACAGCTAGAGGACCTTCTCCTCTCTGCCTTCCCAGGATACAAACCCCTCCTCTCCTGGGGAATACACCTCCTTGTGCCACCGCTGTCAGTGCTGGATTGAGTCAGGTTCATAGTGGAAGTAGGCTCCAATTTCCCAAAAGTTGGCCCTTGACACAAGAGCAGGAGAACACCAAGCAAGCTGGCAATTTATGAGAAACATTTCTTTAGTGAAAGATTGCCAATTTCTCAGCTACTCCCACAGAATAATACAATTAATGCATCTGTAATGAGAGCACTTCTACACACTTGATTTGCTTACAGTTTGTGTGCAAGCTTCTACCATCCTTGTCCCCCCCATTCCAGACTGTTGGCTTGCATGGAACAAAAGGCTGACCCTGGAAGACTTTTCCTAATTAGTGTTCCACAACTAATGCAAAAATTAAGGAAGATAATTGTGTTAGCTATACTTCTGGGGAAAAGCTTTTATGAGCTAGGCCTGACAAGGTGAGTTAAAATCCCAAATGTCCAACTGCACTAAGAACTCAAGAAAAAGGGGGTGAAAAGAAAAGGAGGTGGGGGGTGGGGGGGTAGAGAGAGAGAGGGTGCTAGGAAGTTGTTGCAACTCTGGTTTTATAGAAGGGAGAAAGAGGGAGAGTGGGAGAACCTTTTGTCCCCAACCCTTGGCCTCAGCTTTCTCAGCTTTGCACCACTTGGAACCTCTCTGGTGTAAAAGGTGAAGAGCAGAGCCACTGTTCATTATTATAACCTTGAAATTCTCCTCCCTCCAACACCCAGAGATGTGTTCTCACATAGTGATGGGAAAATCTCTTCCCCTCTCTCTCAAAAACTGGTATTTTTATACTAAAACATGAAGCACCTGTTTTGAAAGGAATCCAGTCTGAAAGCACACTGAAGAAGATTCAGGATTTAATCTACTTTGGATCACAGTCAGCAAGATGACCAGTAGTCTTATTGATTCAGAATGACTTCAGTAGAAAAACTTTTCCCTCGACAGAAAGCAGGTCAGACCAGGCTAGGAATTATTTTGAATCTTTGATAAACACTGCTGATTTTTTTTTGAGGGGTGGGAGGCTGGTTTTTAGGGTTTTGTTTGTTTTTTTTTAAAGAGAAATCGATACTTAATGAATTCAACATCACTCCTCTTTTTCAGTGCTTCAGTTGATAAGTTATGGACTTTCTTTTGGTATTCTATTAATTAAAATGATGGCAGGTCTGATTATGACTTCGTCTCATAGCTTTATTAAACCAAGGAGGTCTTGCTATTTCTGTCCCTGAGATGCTTATTTCTCCTTGCTTGTACCAAATCATTTTGGACCATTTAGAGATCAACAAAAGTGGAATATTTATGTTAAGATGCCACTTGAGATGAGAAAGAAGATGTTTTCAGCTGCTAATTTTACAGAAGGCAAAACAGTTCTACTATAAAAATGTTCAGAAAGCAAGTCACCTTGGTTTAGATCAAAAGAGATAGAGAAGATGCATTTTTGTGAACAGACTGCCTACCTTAATCATAAGTAGGACCTGCAACATATGGTTAATCCAAAAGAGTTCAAAGAACGTCTGATCCACACTCAGATACATTATGAACTGCAAAAATAGCTATATCAGACAAATTCAGCAGTTATACAGAGCAGAAGTAGATGATTGAATGTCATGGTTTTGGCTGGGACAGAGTTAATTTTCTTCATCTACGAAGGCTCACAAAATGCTGTGTTTTGGATTTTTAATGAAAATAGTGGTGATGTTTTTGGTTGTTGCAGGGCAATATTTACACAGAGCCAAGGAATTTTTTGCTTCTTCTGCTGCCCTGTGAGCGAGGGGGCTGGGGGTGTACAAAGAGCTGGGAGGGGACACAGCCAGGGCAGGTGACCCAGACTGACCAAAGGGATGTCCCACACCATGTGGCGTCATGCTCAGCAATAAAAGCTGGGGTAAAGAAGAAGGTAGGGGGGACATGGGGAGTGATGGTGTTTGTCTTCCCAAGAAACTGTTACGCGTGATGAGCCCTGGTTTCCTGGAAGTGGCTGAACACCCGCCTGCCCATGGGAAGTAGCGAATGAATTCCTTGTTTTGCTTTGCTTGCGCGCGCGGCTTTTGCTTTACCTAGTAAACTGTCCTGATCTCAACCCATGAGTTGTTGCACTTTTACCTTTCTGATTCTCTCCCCATCCCACCTGGGGAGAGTGAGCGAGTGGCTGTGTGGCACTTAGCTGCCTGCCAGGGCTAAACCACAACACTGAATCAATAGCACAGATCTCTCTAGAAAAGATCAATATAATTTAATGCAAAGGAACAAAATATAAAACCTGTGTAAGAAAACTGGGTGAGACAGTAGGTATCAATATTAGAACTTCATTCCCAGCTACCAGATATAAGAAGAGCAACTAGCCCAGAAAGGACAGAAGAGGTTATATTTAAGGCCTCCCCACCTGAGAGGCAGGAAAGAGACAAATACAAAGGTGTTCCTCAAAAGTATGAGAGAGGACTACTTCGTGCTGTAAAATGAGGCAGAGCTGCTGCTTCTCTTCCTTCCCCCTCAAGGATATGGAGAAGTCAAGCTCTTCCCCAGGAGTGAAAATAAGTCCTGATGAAGAAACTTTGCAGCAGAATGGTTGTGGCCTTTGCTGTCCTGGCACGATCAGCCTTCACTCTTCACAATGCACTTTATTACTCAGTTCTGCAAAATGAGGTAAATTCCTTCTCCATTTCAATTCCAAACCTATTTCTATAATAACACCTTTTAATTCACAGGTTACCACCTTTTTCCTGTCTAGTGAATTTGCAGCAGTTATTTATGTTGTATTTGCCACAACAAAGTCATACCAGATTTTGAATGTGATAATTGAATTGGCCTCCATAGCATCAGTTCAAGAAAGTATTAAGTTATGTTCTCAAGTCCATCAGGTGCTTAGCCTTAAATGTGGAAGACTTTCTAAAAATCATGGATTTATTAGTAGAACAATTCACTGTTCTGTCTCTTGCTCTGGAAGGAACAGATAGGCAAGTTTCCATGAATGCTCTGTGCTTGTGTGATGAAGCCAAGGCATGAATGGGAGACACAGTACGAGTGTCTACAAAGCATAGAGCTGGTAGTGAGGAAGCTGCTCCAGACCCAGAAGCAGTACTACGCTGCAATGTCTGTATTGCAAATCAATGGCATATTGGGAAAACAGTGTGATATAAAGGGGTATGAGCTAGGAGTGAGAGTAATGACTCTAGGGGTGGAGAAGGAAGAAATTATTTGTATTAGCTATCCTACACTCAATTAACAGTTCTTGTTTGTTTGTTTTGTCTGTATTGCCTTTATCCTTTTTTTTTAAAAAACAGACAAGTTAAAAGCCATACATGTGAAGATATGGCATGTTTCACCAGTCATAGAAACATAGTCATAGTCAGTGAAACATTACACCTTAGACTGACAAGCTTCATGAACAGACAGAGCTCGTCAGTCTGAGGAGGTCAGTGGTATTTTGTGATACCACCTCTGAGGGCTGCTACACTGCTCTGAGCCAAGGTACACATTTGGTTACTCCTAGCAGAACACTGCACTGCGTGGGCACATAGCAAGAACTTCAAATGCAGAATATGCAATTACTGCCTTTGCAGAAAACCTATGGAAATTCCCTTTCTGGATGGTAACTTTAGAATCATTTCCACAACCTATTATTAGTGATGTAAGTGATGTAAGTAGAAGGGATCACTGACTCCTCCCCCCCACCCCCAATAAGTAATATTCAGAGAAGCAAATGGATTTTGGAGAGTTATATCATCTAAATTAGACATGTATATGCATGCATGTTTGCACGTTTTCTGGCCTTAGAGGCAGCATAAATAAAGTTTTACATTTAAAATTAAAAAAAAAAAAAAAA
>VXAL01000636.1:168063-182236 GCA_013399475.1 Chauna torquata | reverse complement strand
CCTCTGTCTTCTTCTGGAAGTATGGAATTACAACCAGTCTGCCTTCCCTATGCTCCTAACTAAGCAGAGGAAAAAGTAATAGGATCTTAGGTTATTCTGACAGAGAGAAAAGGATACTTCAAAAGTATTGAAAATGCAGAAGATCACTGATTTTGTTCATTTTCTATCAGAGAAAGTTTGGCATTTTTGATATTTTCAAGTACTTTAAATAGGAACTTTCATAGCTAATTATTCATGCTTCTAGCATTTTCCTTGGAAGACTAATCAAATGGTTGATGTAGTACTTCTTAACCAGTAAGAAGGGACAACCTGTAAGTCTAGTCAGTCAATGAGGCATGAAATGCCACCTTCCACTCGCAACTAGGCTATTCATTACAAGGAATACAAAGTTTCTTAATTAAATGAAAAAAAAAAAAAAAAAAGGAGAAAAATACTTGAGAAATCCTGGTAAAAGTCAATGTATTGAGGAAAATGACATTTTCAGTGCACTTGGTGCCTGAGCAAAGTCCAATGAAGTCACAAGGATCTTTCCACAGACTTAAATGGCCTTATCCTCTTTTATCTGCCTCTAGACTTCAAATTGCGCTGACCTAGTTGAGCTCAAAATTGGGTTCATAAGGGCAAATTTTCCTTAATCATTTTAATTATATTTCCCCTACTGTATGCTTTGTGTCACATAAAAAATGTATTCAAACTTCTTTGGAGTTAATTGCATCACAAATGTCATGAAGAAAACAAGACACCTGTAAAGTAGAACAGTGTCTCTTTAAAAATAAAGCAGCAACTCACATTACTTTGTCTGTTGTACTGTACCACTAGATTCCCACATTTCAATGAGTTCTCAGTCTCACCAGAACCCCAGCAGTTTTTCATAAAATAGAACATTTCAAAAGGTAGATGCTTTTATTCAAGCAAATGCCTCCATTTTTCAAGTCTCTCGTGTATTTCCTGGCAAAAACACATTGGAACAGAAGAGTAAAAGCCCCATTTTGTTTCTCTTAATGACGTGAATGTTCTCAGTTTGAAAGTGTAGGTACTTTTTAATGATATTATAGCAATAAAAATTAGACATGTCACTTCTGCTGTTGTAATTACTAATAAGATATATCTTTGTCTACTGTTTGAGACTCAATACGTCTTTGGTATTGTCAAAATTCAGCTGACACATATGGAAAGATATTAGTATGAAGAAAACTCCTGGATCATTTTCAAAGATCACTGCATGGATAATTCCACTATAACAAAAACAAAACCAGAACTAAAATAAAACAACAACAAAAACTACTCTGTTGGAGAGGATTTTTTGCTATTTGTTGGGCCTTTGACATTTCAGCAGAACAACTGAACTTTTAAGATACTTTAAAGTACCTATACAGCAGGGTATGTTAATAGGCATCAATTTTATAATTTAGTTTTGTCTTCATTGAAAAAGAGATCTCCATGCATACTGAATGATATTACAAGCAGACAGCTTTATGTATCTTGCATTCATGTGTATAATTACAATAGACACCATATAAGTTCTGCTGTCAGTTTCCTTTTCTGATAGCACTTGATGCCCTACTCAAGCTGTGAAGAGTTTCTGCTGGAAAGGAAAACCTAGCCTTATTCACTTTGCTTTCACCTATTCTGCTTCCTTACTGTCTGTGCGAAATCCACTGAGAGAATTCAGCACAATTAAGATAGAGCTGTTCCCCTGAAAGAGCAGAAAATTAGCTAGAAGAATGCCATAGGTCAGAAAATCCTGCCCAGCTCATGGAAGTTATTGTTCAGATGGCAAGTGAATCCAGAGATAATAGATATACATCCACTACTGGAAAACTTTATCAGGCTTGATGAAGACAACAATAACTTAATGAAGTCTGACAAGAATAAGTCCCCTGGAAACTCTTTTCATATCTACAGCTATAAGAAAAAGTGGTGGACAAAGAAACCACCTCAAAAAGTTTCATAAAATGCTGGGAAGGGCAAAATCACAGACTAGAGAGAGGGGGATGTTGAAAAAAATAGTGGATTATGTTGAATGAGATATGATTAGTTTGGGAGGAAAGGGGAGTAAAAGATCTCTAGCGAATACACTGTCAATGGATGCAAAAAACTGAAGAGATTGTCTTGTTAAATTGCAGGAGGTGGGAGGCTGTCACTTCATCTCCCTCTTAAACTACATGCATCATAAATAGACCTTTCCCTCAAACAGACTTTCCTCAGTGATTGAGTAAATAATCCACGTACTTTTTAATCCACCTTTTTGCCCATACAGTCTGAGCACATTCTCCAAGTTCAATGCATAACAAATTATAGTAGCCTCAAGATAAGCAATTGCAATTACTTTATCAGTGTCGTGTTAGAAAGGTGTCAAAAGAACTATTCGCACAGTGTGCTATGCAGCTCTTTGCAGTGACATTTTTACTTTAAAGACATAAAACAGTAATCTAACAGATTATTACCTCCATCCCCCTTTCTTCCTCTCTCTCTAATCCCACACACACTCATTAAAACATACATCTTAGAACATCGCAATTGCCCTTGCAAAGTTCTGATTTAGAAATCGTTTTTCTTTTGGGTAGTGAAAGCCAAAAAAAAATTAATTTCTGTGGCTTTTAAAATTGACTTGTTCTCTTGAAAATGGTGCTGCAGTTATGAAGAAATCCTTCATAGCACTGAGATAGTTACAAACTCTATTTGTTATTAAAGACCTAGTAGTAATGTCTGAGAAGAGATGTGCTGAATAGTTGTGGCATATCCCTGACAAATCATGGTTTTATACATCTTAGTCTGAAGGAAAACTAGACAAAGTAGATCATGAAATTCTTTCTCTTAGACCAAAAACTGTACAAAATATCAGCTGTCGAGGTCAAACAAATTCTTTCCTCACATGCTATTAATAGCCCAATCTTAAAAAAAATCAAGATAAAGGAGGGTCCTATATTCTCTGTGAAAACATACAGGTATTGGTCTGTTTTACTAGGAGTTGATGAAAGCTCCATTTTTATGAAAGTTAGGGTGCTCTGTTAGGTTTCCCTAAACATATATTTCCAGCTTGAATTCATTAATTCTCAGCTGTGGTCCTGAGGGCAGTTTGGTTTATATTGTAGCCCACTGCTTTAAATGGTTATTCTGGACATCTTAATTTCTAAATTATAGATTCTATGCCCTTGTACACAAAAGAATCCTCAATGTATTAACTACTTACAAGACAGACAACAATGGATTGTGTTCTTTTATAGGTTGAGCATCTGTAAGGAAATACCTTTTGGTAATCTCTTAAAAGAAGATATTGACATCTTCAAGTGTATTAGTAGATATATGATATATAAAATTAAGTCTTCGAAATAATAGAAAGCAATAGACTTCACCTACTGCCCAGTAAAGGTCATTTTTAAAACAGTCTTCAGGAATGTATATATTGATGTCAACACTATTTCAATAACATCTCATTTAACCCTGTACAAAACTATTAAACTTTATCATGGTATGGAAACACACATCCAAATCTGATGAAAATGAAATTTACAAATGAATGTCATCAATTACCTTCATAATGTTATAGTCCAGCACTATAGGTACCTCCTGCAGACAGGGGAAAAAAAAGAAGCTGACACATTGCAACATTTATGTTCCCACTCAGGATAAAGTTACAAGATGACATGATTTGATTCCTCAAATTTAGGCCAGAGCTTGCTCCCAGAGTGTTTTTGAGCTACTTTGTCAATAGCATTGAGAACCGTTCTGGCAGTGTACTATTATATATCATTAGCGCCCACCTCAGTTCTTGAAGCAGCTGTGAAGATTCAAACCTTTATTACAGCCAAAAATATTGTTTCTTATGCAAGACCTCCTAACTTGAAATATACTGAAACTTCTAACCAAGGGGATATTTCTCTGCATTAAAATTTAATGATAGTATTACTCTACCTCACCCAATCAAAAAATGTTGACAAGCCCAAAAAGGAGTAATGCAAAATAAAACTTTGAAATATGAAAATTTAATAGTGTTTGTGGCTATCAATTGAAAAGTCTGAGATACAACTCGAATAACATTTTGCCTTCCTGCAAGTATATACAGGGGGAAAGAACATCAGTGCACACAAAGAGGCGCATACAACCACTCTGCATTTTAGCTTATGTAAGTGAACATACAGCTGAACAGTATACAGTGATATTCCTGTATAGATTAAATAAATAAAGCCACAGTAGATATTTTTCAAATTTGCTGTTTCTCAATACAACCAATTTGAAGCTTGTGCAGTCATTATCCAGTTTTGGAACTGACAGCATAAGCATATCTGCAAATACTGTTAGAAACAGTGCTTGGCTACCTCTACATTTCTAAAGTGCCCATATTAAAATATGTCAATTAAGCATGAATGATTTACAAAGCTTTTGAAATGTATGTAAAAGAAAAAAGAAGTCTCATTACAGAAAAGATTTAGTGACATGTATGGGTTACACAAATCCTCATTAGAACAGGGCTTCCATAAGTGCATAAGCAGCAAAAGGAAGATTAGGGAAAATGTGGGTCTGCTGCTGAATGGGATGGGGGCCCTGGTGACACAGGACATGGAAAAGGCTAATGTACTGAACATTTTCTTCAGCTCAGTCTTTACTAGTAAGATTGGCCTTCAGAAATCCAAGACCCTGGAAGGCTGGCGGTACTGGGGAAGGAATTTTTTTATTTTGTTCCTCCTCATTTCTACAGCTAACTCCAAGTGCAGACCTTTCCACAATACTTGTATGCCAAAAGAAAATGCAAGTTGTCAAAGCCATGCCACCCTACACTTCCCAGGACACAAAGCTGCAATTTGGAAAAAAAGTCATCTCCTACAGTTTCTGGAGTCCTTCCTGAAATTATCAGTGACTTTAAGCTGTTTATTAGTGTCAGTGTCAGGTTCCAAATCTGTGAAGGCAGACATATCAATCACATATAGCAATGATGACAGTAGCTGTGAATCAGGGGAAAGTGCATTAACTGCCAGGGTCTCCCACACATGGAAAAACATTTAACAAAGACAGCTGATTAACTCATTCTCACACAGCCGTTTATACTCCACTGCTGAGTGCATTTCAAGAGTGATTTCCATTACTATAATAAGTGTGCTATATGACTTGCTAATAGGAACAGTTCACAGTCTCCTTGCAACATTATCATATTAAGCACAAAACGCAAGCAAGAGGTTCTGCAAAACGTTCCAAGATCTCTTAGAAAAACTGTAACAACAGTCATGACAAACTTTCAGAGGTATCCAAACCTTGGGTACCCCCTCTCTGCCAAGACCTTGTAGTGGCCATTCACAAGGTTATCAGAGTCCACACCTTGCCCCCTGAGCTCATGCTATGTTGCTCAAAAAAATTATATTAAGTTTCCAAGTTCTGTAGCCCATATTGAGAAGAACAGTTTGACTTGGGAAAAAAAAAAATAAAAGAATCCCTTTCCAACTTTTTTCCTTGTTTACTTGTTATACCACAATTCCCTTCAATGCAGCACAGATTCTAGACTAGAAAGTACTCTCATTGATTCAAACGGATGTTTCAAGCAATGGATTATAGCTATTTCATTAATAATAATCACTTCTTTCTGAAGTTCTAGGCAGGCTCCCTATTTATTATGATATTAGTTAATATGGCAAATATTTCTCTCTTTGACTTGCTCAGCTTTTCTTGCTGGCAGAAACAAAAGAGAAACATTCTTCTTCAAAGACATAGTCCTCTGAATAAGGCAGACTCCACATCCTGTGGATATGTACATGAACAGCATCGACAAGAGTCAGTGTTAGTGATACCAAAAGTGCATAGTTATTCAACAACGTACTAGACTACTTCTTCTTCTAAACTATTCTATTTTTGAAATCTAATCTGATTTGCATGCAGACCTAGATCATGTGTATGCAAGAAAATTCAGAAAAGCATATTGTGGGGCATAGGTCAAACCAGAAGTATTTTCTGTGTTTTATGGGAATCAACCTTTAGGTCTACCTCAAATGTGAGTCCAGAAGGTTATTCAGAAGATTATTTTACAAGAAGATTCTAGAATAATTATTTACTGTGGTAGATTCACTCTGGGTTTTTAAGGTGTAGCTGCTGAGATGGGTACAGACAATTACATCCATAATTTCCTACCACCCTGTGCTAGCAAGACCAACTGTAGTGCAGAAGTCATGCAGATTCACTACTGAGATGCTAAATGTAAACTGATCTAAACTGCACCTGAACAGGCTTTATTATTGCTTGGGTCAGAGATGGCTTACATCTGAAATAGGTTTTATCTGTGCAAATATAGGGCTACATGCATGTTAATGTGTGGACATGTCTTACGGTAATTAAGAGGAAACAGAGAAAATTGGGCCCAAGGTACAACACTCAAATAGTACACATAAAGACAGGTATATTTGTTTATATGTTTTTTCCACTTACGATTGAATATCATATGATACACCTTAACTCTGAAGATTCAGTGCTAGGAAGAAATATATCTCAAATTTAATATTTAGTTCCTGTAAACACAAAAATAAAGCAAGGAGAGAAAGAAGGAAAGAAGTCAGCACAGCCAGGCAAGGGAACACAGCTATTTCTGGAGCTGATAAGCCATTTTAAAATATAAAAATTTCTGAAATACAAGAGAAGTAAAAACCTCAGGGACACCTGAGATTCAGCAAAATGCATGCATTAAAAATATTCACTGTTGGTGCAATAGTGAGTTTGTTAACATATATGAAATCAGGCAGGACGTCTGGAGGTATTCATTTTCTGAACAGTATAAAACAAGTCATTCCATAAAAAGGCAACTATTCCAGCCATGTTTGCATCCATTTTCATCTACTTGGGGGCATAAAGAACCCTGAAGGTATAGTTACTTATGCTTCTGTGCCAGAAGTTGCAAAGTACTAAAAGGGAATGAAGTGCCTGAGTCCCACTCAATAGCAACTGGAAGCCTAAGTCCTTAGCCCCTCAGAAATAACCAGTCTTAAGATCCTGATGGTTGAAGAATGCATTATCCTCTGAAGGCAGTTATTGTCATTTCTTCAAGGTCATTATCAATTGTATTCATTCTAAGCCTGAAAGTTAGGGATTTTCTCAAGAGGAAATTTGATAGTCATGTTGAAACACAATTTTTGCAGCTGCTTCCTGAGGAGTTTGTATTTTATAATCAATTGAATTAAAAATACATAAATACCACAGAAAACTTAACTACTATCATTTGATATCTAGTGGTTTAGAAGTTGAGTTACATTCTACCTTATGGACATCTGTTTAACCTTAGACTAAAGTTAAACACTGAGGAACCTGACCCTTTCTCCTTACATTCAGTTTTCTACAGCACTAACGATGTCTTAGAGAACACTTCATTAAAATAAATATTATATTTTGCCACTATCTAGTCATTTACCTCATGGTGGGAGAAAGGAGATGCCAAATAGCTTACTGAGCTTTGATATATTTGTTCACTGATATTGGCCTAATTTAACATATCCCTTGGTTCTTTTTCTTAATACCATCTTGTAAATTATCCTTTCCAGCTTCTTTCCTGTAGCATTTTGGTGCATAGCGTGAAGACATCCATCATGAGTCGGAAGCAATGTATCCACTAATGGAAGGCCCACTGCTTCCAGCTCAGTGATCACGTCATTCATCTTGAGTGTGTCACAGAGCAGCGCAACTTCCACCCTTGGCAGCCTCGGGGCTCCACTTGTCTGGGGCCGCTGTCCAAGGTACCAGCAGACTTGCCCGGGGAGCAGCCGCTTTGTGTGGCAGGGTTTGCTGCCCTGCTCACCTGCTGCGCATGAGTTGCTTTTCTGTTTCTAGAGCTTTTCCATTTTTTTCTCACCATCTCACATTATTTATCACCTTCATCTGTTATTTGAAGTTACACCTGTTTCTGTAACCATCTCACTACTATTGTGTTAGCTACCCAGAAAATTCACTGCAAAAAAAAAAAAAGGATACTCACATACCCACAACTACATAAGTTGTAAATACTTTGTTTTTCCTTTATCAGATGAAAATATGAAAATTATGTTAACTTTCATGTTGTCTATGTTCCTGTGAGGCCCTTTACAGATCTGGTTCCAAAAAAATGTGGCCTTCCATTAATTGCAAGCTCTGTTAACGGTAGGTGCAAGTGATAGCATATAGACATTCATCTATCTGACTGCACTCACAGGAGTCATTTAGTCTGAATGCTCCCCAGTAATCACAAAATCAATAACCACCTTCTTTTAACGAGTTCCTCTGTATGTGGAAGCCCTTTAATGACTTACTCCATTTCACGTATCATTTCTCTTTGACTATTCAGTTTTTCCAAAAGGAGAGTCTTCCCAAAATGAGATCTGATTTTATCTATCTACAATAGCTACACTAACAGAGTTTTTTGTATTGTTCTGGTGGACCATAAAAGGTTTTCCTTTTTTTCTACCAAGAATCTCAGTGCTTGTCGAAACATACTGAAAAGTCCCATAATACAGCAAATGATGGACCTGTGGAGGTTATTTGGAAAGAAATTTTGCAGAGCAGCTGTTCCTCAGGGTTCCATTTTAATGACATTGTTAATGTACTTGTTAGATACACTATCCCCACCTTCTACTCTTCATCACAGGGGATGTTAACTGAAATGTTAATGCAGTGATGCTGGCCTCAGAAATAAACTTTTGAATGCACAGTATTTGAAAGCACTCAAAATCAGTCAAGATTAGTTCACTCATCCTTATAAATGGCAGCAGAATTTACTTTTGGATGACAAAGTCAACCACCTCTTAACTTAAACTGACTTTGAAAACTACTTTTTTACTCTTTTCACAAATATAATTTTTCATGTCATCTCCTTATTGTAAGATGCTCTGAGTGGTTTTCTCTCTCTTTTATTTTTACAGTTACTGTTTAGTCGCTGTAATCTTTCACAGAAGTAGAACTCTTCAATATTGCTGTATTAAGGGAAATTATAATAGACTATTGACTACAGTTTAGTCAATGATCCATTCATTATTCTGTCTCAAAGGCTTTTGGAGTTTGTAAAATAATGTATTTGATTATCTCAAAAGTCAATATAAGAACAAATAGGGGACTACAATGAACCAAACCGGTTAAGATTAATGTAGTTATGAAAACAGGGTATCAAGCTGTTCATCTCACCCATTACACCTAATCTTGAACTGCTTTCTTAGGTTTATAGTCTGTACGAATAATCAGGTATAATCACACAATAAGGCATTTGTGGCCTCAGAGATCCTTAGCCTTACATGTGGTGTGAGTGCATATTTTAAACAGCAATAGAAGAGGGCAATAGATGTCTAAAGTGACAGTGTTAACATTTAAAAGGTGCGACATGGTGCCCCACATACTTGGTAAGTGAAGCTGCTTTCTTGTGTACTTTACTTTAAATGCCAGGCACATAGATTAGGAGACAGTCAAAGAGATAGACTACACACAAAAGCTTGGTATTTAACTGGAATATCTACTCCCATATCATGCATCTATTACGCCCAGAAGCAAATTCTGATTCTAATTTTTGAGTTCAACATAATACTTATTCTCAGTATGTAAGAACAAAGAAAGTGAAGAAAAAAGAGTTAAAAATCAAATTAATAAAAAAGTAATGGAGTGAAAGATCAATGTACAAATTTTAATTTTCTCCTCAGAACTTGATTTTACAAGACCTCCAGCGCCAACACCCCACATGAACTACTGAGAGGTCAGTTTGGATAAAATCAAATGGTCTAGTAGATTTATGGGGGAGGCACATGCCAGGTTCACTTAAGAGTCTCCAGTAGGTGAGGACTGGCAGGGAAAAACATGTACAACTAACCTTTCACCTTACCTCAGGAAGAACATCATTCACGAACGAGCAACCATGCATTGCTGTACCTCCTGCAGTCATATCATTCAGAGTAATACAGGCAGAAAATACTTGGCTTTCACACAAACAATGCAGAAGGCAAACAGAGTGCTCACACACAGCATGGCCCTAAAACTTCCCCACTGAGGCAGATGCTAAAGCTCTCTTTCATGTTCCCGGTGCCTTTAAAAAGCAACTTGCAAAGAGCAATCCTGTTTTGCTTCAGAAACTCGGGACTGTATTAGTTCATCCTAAAATAGCTATGACTAACGCTCATCTCACTTAAATGGTATTTCTTTTGTACTTGAAAATATGTCTTTTAGCCATCACAGGGTTTTAAAAAGCTATTCACCAAAATTCCTTTTTCAACCAGAATCAAATTATATCCTTCCCACTCCTACATCCTGCTTTCTGGCTAAAGTAAAACTCCATAATCTTAATATATTTTCTCCCATGTAGGCTATTCTAGTAACGTTTGGGTTAACTGTATCTTCAGAATAACTTGAATCCAGTTTTCAAATTTCATTTTTTCCCAAGGGGAGAAGGACTGACTTTAAATGAAGCTATATAAACATGAAGTTACATAAAATCTTGTTTTAAACATATTCCATTGCTGTTTCTAGGTATCTTTGAAACTAAATTGGCACAGTGGAATGTTTCAATTTCAGGTATTTATCTTCTATAGCAGCACTATATGTGGTACAATAAGTATCCATTAACACAACAAGCCAGCATACATGAACACTCATTCAAACTGTGAATGTACAAAGTAAATATACTTTGACCATATATGGACCATATATGGAACCTTTTTAATTTAATATTCATGAACTTGGGTTGTTTGTTTTTTTTTTTCATCTAAGAAAGCCATTCACTAAACAGCCATAAAGTTTTTTTAATATATCTGCTCACAGTTGCAGCCCATGACCCTGAGTCTGAAGGAATGCTTTGCACCCAGTCTCTTTAGCATCCTACAATGAGCCGTAAAAGAGAATGGACGTGCTTTCAATCTCCATGGTGTTTTTCCATGTCTTTATGTTTTCCTGCTTCCTCAGACATTCTGCACTTTCTCAGAACATGTTTTTGAGTGCTTTACAGGCAACAAACCTTCACTGATATTTTGGCCCACATATCTGCCACATACTTTAAGCCTGTGTATGTTTCCATGATGCTACTCAATCCCACCAAATGGAGGTTAAACTCCACTGAAGCAATAAAAGTTGTATGGAGTCAGCTATTCTGGCTAGTTGATGTGTATTTTCACTTGGCTTTTAACTTAAATTTTTTTCTCTTCCGTGGATGCAGTCAGCATGAATTTAGTTGGGTGAGTAGTCTGGAAACACTTACTGGAAGATTTCTGTCCTATGGCAAAGGAATGGCATCTTCAAGTACAAGAAGAAGACTGTCACCCTCAAGAATTCTAGCAGTTGTTAGTCTTTCCTCAGATTCCACTATAAAAAAGTAAGAGTTGTGGTGCAGTTCTTTGTCCTTTGGAAAATACCTGGAAAGCATTAACTCAGGTCACACAGTCTAAACTGTAGCCCTCAGGTAACGCTGATATGTTATATTTGTAATCCGGACTTGGATCTCTACTGTTGAAACAAAATCCTGTACTAGATCAGAACAGGTCTTCTGCCACCGGTGTCAAATGAAAGCACAAGCAGGTAATGTAGTGGATAGCAACTGAAAACTTAGTAACCTGAAACATCCTTCTGTCAGATTTATGTGCACTACTTTCATTTCTGCTGAATTCCTTTTGATCTTGTATGACGAAAATGGAAAGCCCAAATTATCTTCTTAATTCATTAGCTTCTGTCATGTCGTCTCATTTTGGTCTTTTATTATTTATTATTATTATTGTTGTTGTTGTTGTTGTCCCAACATTTTCAGTCTATTTTTTATACAAAGCTTTTCCCATATGTCAAACACTTTTATCATCTCCTGTATATAAATCACTTCTCTTTCCATAACTCCTGCTACGAAGAATGACCAGACTTGACCACAGTATTCAAAACCGGAGTTTTTCTCAAAGGTATATAGTGAAGTTAGAACATTTCAAGGTTTCCTCCTATCTGCTCACAGTACGTCTGATCTGTTGTTCTGCCTAGTACTGTACACTGAAAAAAAGCTTTTTGTGAGCCTTTAGGCAGTTTAGTAGAATGTTACAGCTTTTCCTTAGTTCATAATGCAAAATCTGCAATTCTGCTTACCTAGAGCCCCCTCCTTAAATCCAAAGCCTGTTTGGTAATCCCTTTCAGAAAGTGTTCACGGCCCTTAATTCATTAAAATTCAGTCCTTTATCTTCTCAGCCTTGCATGAAGATCTTGAAACTCTCTCTAACTTCTCTTTGTAACATTCAGAAATATTTCAATTCATTCATCCACATTTCTGATAACCTAAATTTAACTCTAGTAGGATCTCTCTCTTAACTTTGTAGCTATTACATATTAAGTTTAGTTTACATTCTCCTCAGCACTTTCCTGGAGGTACATTTAAAGGGCTCACAAGACATGGTACTTTTGCATTCAACAAGTAAAAATGATTACCGCCCACAACGGTATTGATATTTTTCCTGATTATTGGAATAGGGAGGCTGCACCTTTACCTATAAGCTCATCTTCTCGAATAACTTTGTTGGCTCTTAAATAATAGATCAGCTTCCTTTCCTTTTTATGGAATCTAGATTTTCTATCCTTTTTTTTCCCCTGGCAGAACAGTACAAGAAATCAGCTGAGAGAAAATTCCTTGGATACTACAGCAAGAAATGCTACCAAACTAAAAGTAAACTACAATAAATAAACAGAGCTACACTATGTTCAGTCCCTGTAAAACTAGCACTATAAATAATTTTGTCCCTGCTTCTCTTTATCAGCACAAAATGATTTTGGCTTCTTAGATGCAGGTTCATCATGTCTCATTTGAAGCACCTCAATCTGGAATCTCTCCATCACAGAGGGGACAATGGGGTAATACCAGAGGGACAGTCCAAATGCTAAGTATGCTTCAAACTTGCCTATCAATCTCCTTCAACTATAGAAGTGCTTAAAGTAACTTGACTCTTAACTCAGGCATTACAATTCAATGTCTGAAGTTAACTGTATTTAAACTGTGTTTTCAAATCTGATTTAAATCTATGAAAAGGCCAAAGGATCCTTCTATTGCTTTTACTGACAGTAGATCATCTCTCTGTCAATACCTCTCACTTTGCCTGGGGAGCAGATTTCTCTCAATCTCATTTTGAAATGACCATGTCAAATTAATAAATACTTTTGATATTTCACTCCTTTTCTGTTGCAAGAACAGTAGTTTGCTACAATACTTGAATTCCTTTTTCTACCCAACTCACATCCTTTCCTCTAGCTACAGCATGACAATCTCTGAATTCTGTTTACCTGCACCTGAAAAACCATATGAGTTCATCCAGTTAGAGTCATCTTCTTTTCAGCATATGGTGCACATTACTCACAGAGAACCCTCTCCCTACCCTTTTTCCACCTCTGGTCTTTGTAATTCTATTAATTACAAATGCAACACGGGGTGCTAGAAATTTTCAAAGAAGGAAAAAAGCATCCCCACATTATTCCTTTGAAGAATATTTTTCTGGAAATAACTAATGCAGAATATGAAAATGCAATAATTTGATTTGCAGTGGAAATGTTCTTTCTTCTAAAATCCAAAATAAATCACCAAAAGCTTTCAAAGCTGACATTTAATCCATGAATTCAAATCATTTCTAAGATTTATGATCCATTAGAAAGACAGTTTCAATTCCCTATGCCCTTGCAAGATTTTAATGTATAGCTAGCAGAAAATGCATTTACTCAGTATGCTTTTCATAGCAACAATATCATTTATTGATATGTTTTTTTCGCAGATTTTTTAAAAAGATATAGGTGGTTATGTTCTTTTTGATTTGTTTATCTATAAACAATAAAGAGATGCTGAGTCTTAACACTTGCATAAACCTGTTGGATAGCATTTTTCTAAGGAAAAGAGTAGCAGGAACTCTGCAAAAATAAAAGGGATCATTCAGATGGCAATCCTTTCTATCTTAAATATAATGCTTGATGTATGTACAACCAAATTAAAGTCAAAATAAGTTTAGTCCAACTCCCACTTCTTATCTGATAGAAGGCTTCCTATGTGCCCTCTTGCTAATCCCAAGGGGTGTTATTTTGAGTCTATGGCNGAAGAAAAAAATATTACCAGTTTTAATTAGCCATGTTAAATTATATTTCTGTCTCAAATCAAAGCATTTACTCTGTATTCAAGAGACTGAGTAATCTCTATTCCTCGATCACTAATGCTTCAGGATGTCTTACCTTAGATATGCACTTCACCTCATTC
>VXAL01000636.1:146605-160311 GCA_013399475.1 Chauna torquata | reverse complement strand
GAGGAAAGCATAACCACTATGTACTTGATTTCTATTATTTCTATTTAACTTAGTGTAGTTGCAGGGAGGAAAAAAAAAAACAGCATTTAAATTTATTTACACCCTAAAACAGAATATGAGTGCCTACACCTCTGAGGTCTTTCGAATACTCAGAAATAAGAAATATGTAACAGTGATGAAACAGGTCTCGCACACAAAACCCAGGACTTACAGGTATGTCATAGATGAACAAAAGTCACTTCCCCATCTTGCTGCAAGATTCGATCACAGGCAAAATATTTCCTTATGAAATGGCATTACGATTATAAGAGCAACAAATATCAAATGAGAACTGAAGACAATGCATTTTGATTACTCCACTAGAATTTATACTATGAGCAAGCAGTCCTGTGAACAGCATAAAAATACAATGATGATAAGATATAAATGAATATGCAAGGCACAGATCATTCCTGGAGACATTTTTCATTTATTTATTTTTAACTTGCAGCTTTTGTTTCCACAGGAATCAATATTTCCTTGCAAAGTTAATAGCTACTAGAACACACTAATGAACTATGTTAACAGGCAGTAATGACACTATTAATGTTTGTCACCCCTATATCTGTGAACAAAACGCAACAGAGAACAAAAAGGTAGCATTACAGTTATATGTAAACTACAGGGGAATTATGAAATCCAGAGTGATTTCCCAAGTTATATACTCTCAAAACTCTTTTCAATGATTATATCAAACAACAACAACAACAAAAACAGTTTTGTCCATCTCTGTGGTAACTGTGCAATATCAAAATTATAGTCATGCACTCACAAAATTTTGCAAGTCCATCTATGATTTGTTTTAAATATTATCAGTCTTGTGGATAACATCTCTCCTTAATTAAAAGCCTATGAAATTTTCCACTGGAAGGCTAATTTTTAGTGTTGTGTTGCCTTCACTGGACCAAATGGCCAAAAGAGCATAGAAACTTACCTCAGGCGTAGTAAAAATCTAACTTTTCTGTATCAAGGGAAAAAGGTAAGCAACCTCCAGAACACCTAGTCTTGATGCCTAAAACGGATGTTATAAATAATTTCCTATACATATGAACTTATCTGGGTTTGATTCTCTGCTGAGACAAACTTTAAACTTCAATAAAGTAAAAGTTGGTTCAAACTCCTTGCTTTCCAATTGGTAGGAGTCCCATGATTCCAAATTAATGTAAAACTAAAAATGTTTATGCTACTCTATGGTAAGAACTCTTGCCTATGGTGACTTTGAAGTTAATTGTTGGAATTATTAAAAGCATTATTGCACATGGATTACAAAACGTGTGGCACTGGAATCAATGCTTTGGATCCCATAGTTGTGAGATCTTTGCTGCAGTCAGAGAGAAAGGCAAGATTTCTATTATATACTGTTAGCCACAGCAAGGAAAGGTTTTGGTATACAAGGGCTTGCCTTTGAAAAAATAAGTAAGCTAGATTTGAGCCAGAAGGAACATTTATAGTAACTTAAACAATAGTGATGTTAGTTAACTTCTACACTACATACCAGCCAACAGGTGTCTTTAACCACATCATTTTCTTTTCCCTGGTTCATGAGGTGACCTCAGACACTAGCTTTCCCGTCACTTTAATGGACAGCAGTGAAAATGAACTTTGCACATATTCCCAAGGTAGGGAATTTAGGGCTTATCTGCACAGGAAAGTTACTGCACAGTGAACATTTTGCCAATGGAGATGTGCTGGCAAAGGAGTAAGGGGTAAAAACAGTCTTCAGCATTTTGCCTTCTCCAGCTATCCGCATTAGTGGGAGGTGAACAGAGAAGTTCAGTTCAGTCCCTAGGAAATGGTTCAAATTGAATGTCAATGCACTGTGTTCCTATAAATGTGCCAGTGATTCTGCAGACTTGGAACAGTATGCAAAATGACTGCAGGCTACCTTCCAATCTGATCATACCAACGTCATCTTTGTCTCCTAAACTGTATTTTCTGCAGGACAGAAAAGGCAGCATTGGCAAGTGTTCAATGCATGCTGGAATACTTTGCCCGAAGGTTCTAGGAATTTTGGTTTGTAATGAACAAAAATGTTGATGTGGTTTTCGAAAACTCTTAAGCAGAAAGGTCTGAAGCATGTCAAACGTTCTGAAGCTGAGCCTCAGGTTTGAAGTTTTATGGATTCATAAAAGCCCATCCATGCTTGCAGAAGTTTTGCAAACTCCAGCTGACTTTGTCTGAACATGAGGTAGCCAGAAAACCACATTCCTTCAGAAAAATGTGCCGGTCTTTTTCTGAAAGGATCCAGAAACCATCTTCTGACTTTCAGCACATATAAGAGTTATGTATAAAAAATACTGGTTTCAAAAGCTTTCATTTCTGATGGACTCAACAGTCACATTCCTTCTTAGAACCTGCTTGTGTAAATACGTTATGTAGCTTTGCAATTCACAATTTTGTTAATTACTGGGATGAAAACTTTTTTGTTTTCATCTCTTTTTAGAGATTTCAGGACTGTATTTGAACAGCTCATTATCACATCTAGTTATGAATCTTATTAAATCAGTCAGAGCTTTTAAGATGGAAAATTTCATTGCCTCATCCTGCTAGAAGTTTACTTTAACATCAATTACTTTCCTTTTTGCGTAAATTATTGGATTACTGCAATGTAAAAGTTTATGTCAGAGATCAGGATACATCTTTAAATACAGGTAATCTTGGATTTCTCCACTTTTGAATGCAGATTAGTGAACCAAATTAAAGTACATCAGAAAATACGGAGGCTAAAAGAACATATTAAAGGAAACTGCTGTCTTTGTTTAGTATCTCTGAATATTTGTCTGTGTCAAAATGTAATTGAATCTGTTCAATTTCAGGGCATTATCTCAATGCAGGAGAGTTAAGATTATGCACACCTAATGGAACCTGAGGCTTTAGTTTTCACAAGAACTTTCTCCATTAACTTTCACATACAAGACTGCAGATAGAAAACAAATGATGACAGAACACAGCCAACTGCATGCAGCAAGAAACAGCAGGAGATAAAGATCTTCCTGCATCTAGTCCTGACCTGGGATCCTGTTGCACATAACTTGGAGGAGTGAGAGTCCACAGTGTTAGAAGACCATACTATGCTCTCAGTTGGAGGCATAGCAAATGTGAGACTGACTACTATCTCTAAATCTTTGTTAGCATCACTGATTTTAGAACTCTTATTTCTCTTTCCTCCAAAACTGACATGTCAGTGGAGCTTTGCTGGATGCTTCCCCCTCACGCTTCCCCCATGTTGTGATTTCCTACAGCTGATCTCATATTCATAATTCATCTTCTGTATTTTGCTTCCAAATGCAAGGAAAACTAGAAGAAGGAAATTGAACTTGTTCTTTATTGCAGTACATTTAATGACAGCATTAGAGAGCTACTGTCAGAATAATCTTTAAAGTTACTTTCATCTGCTTGGCAAACTCACACTTACTTTTGGTTTTGTGAGTCATTCAAGGTTTCAATGCATCTGGAGATGGGTGGAATTCAAAATTCAGTGCAAAGTATGTGAAATTATGATATCTCTATAGTTTTCTTCTGAAAACGTAAATTTTGTTGGGCTACACAAACAAGAGCACAAGATGTGCTGTTAATTCATCTTTACCTGGAACTACCGAAAAAAAAAAAAAAAAAAATTCTCTTGTTAACTCCATAAAATGAATGAGCTCAGATAGTGTTCTTCCCCATTAGGTTACAATAGGTTAGCAGAAAGAACAATTAATACATTGGTCTTATAGTACAAAATGCTAGGAAGGTGTTTTAATGCACTATTTAAACAGAGAAGTCTAATTTTTCGATAAAACAGCAAAAGTTACCAAAACTTACAATGAAGATTTTAAAACATTTATGGCATAAATTAGCAAAGCCATATTCTTTCATCTGGCCTATTTAAATTTCTTGACTAGGCAGTGCAAGAAGAGCACACAGAACATCAACAAAGAAGTTGTATAAGATATTAAAATGAAATAAAAATGCAAAAAAAATGACCTAATCATTATTACACTGCATAGTAGTTTGCCAGTGTTCATTATTTAACTCTAGAAGCTCTGTGAAATACATATAAAACCAAGCCAAGATCTTCATTTGACATTTTGTTTGAAGACCATCCAGAATCTGAGCTTTTCAGCAAATGTTCTTGAAACATTCATTTTTACAGTAAGAGTTTTAAGTTTAAATCATGATAGCATAAACTGCTTTTCTGCTGATGGCGTTAGTTGATTGGTTGGTCTGATGGTTGTCTTTTTTTTTTTTTTTTTCCCACTAGTTTTGCTTTGGTTTGGGGATTTTTTAAATGCATACCAGAGAAACAGTTATAAGTACAGATAAGATCATTTTCATATAATGACTTTTTGAGTGAAGAGCACAAAGGTATGAAATAAGAACTTCTTGTGGTGAAGTCAGATTAAACTTGAAAACACAATTATGAAACAGGTTCCTATGATGTTCTTGTCTAAACCTAACTGGAAAATATAGACCTCCGAATAGTAATTGCAAAAGAGAAATAATTCAGCAAAAGAAAAACCACTTCCATCTGTCTCTATAAAATAAGCCCTTGGCCCCTATTAAATCAAAAGTGGGAAGCTCAGGCTGCCACTTTATGTCTTGCAAATTTGAAAGGAAACCATTTAGCATTTTTCTGACACTGAAAAATTCTAATGCTAAAAATAGCTTCACACAGTGAAGTGACAAGTGCAGATGTACATATGAACAGGAAATTAAAACCTAACTAATAGATTAAATGACCTGCAGGACCACTTTCCCCATGTGCTCTGAAAAGAACTCTGACTACCTTGGTGACTGACCTAACCTTTGCCACATTTGAGCTCAAATTGTGTAGTGATATGTCAGTATAAGAGATTAAAACAAGTAGCTGAGAGTTGGCATTGCTCCTTTTTTTGGCAGTGAGCTGACAGGCAAGTCACAAAAGCCAACAATTTCAAGAGTGGCATGGGACTGAGAAAGAGGTTGGAAATATAATAAATTTTTCTTATGGGTCTGATATTACAAAATAACCTAAAAGACCAACAAAGATTTGTCAAACTAAATCCAAGTGTAGAAGGACTCTGAGCAAAAGACACATCTAATGGGAACTATTTGTGCAATGGACTGACAGTAAGTAAAGCAGATTAAGTGTTTGATCATGGGCTGTAGAAACCAACAACATATCTGAGTGGGAGTCATGCAACTAAACAACTACCTAATTACTCTAGAGGTTAAGATATCTACTGAATACCCTGCTGTCCAGTTCAAGGAACTTCTCACAAGTACATGAGGCACTAAGATCACCTCCAACTACAAACCAAGGTCTTCAGAGAGCCTTTACGCTATGCCAACTGGATTGCTATCATAACTCTTTTATTTGGAAACTGCGAGTGACTCCTTTATTACTCTGCTTTCCTGTGATTACACTGATTTGACTTTATCAGCATTTAGGAATGTTCTATTGACAAACATAACACTGATTAAATTAACATCGGACTAAAAATGTGTGATATTAACAAATATATGTCTGCACCCATTAACTTCCAAAGGACAAAAGTCTGCAGCACTATTATGAGAAGTTCCCACCATATATTGGCATTTGTTGAAGGCTTATATCAAGTACAGAAAGGGAAAAACAACATAAAAGTCTGTTACAAGTTTGTTTACTTGGACAAGTTCCTGAAACAAAACCTGTACATCTTTCATCCCAGATGAAAGTCCTTTAGCTGTTACTTATTCTCCACTATACATCATTTAAACATACATATATATTGACCAGCAAGACCTTACTGATGGGCACATTTTTCTTTTCTTTTAAATCAATTAAATAATGTAAGAAGCTGAATGTTGAGCTCATGCCTCTACTATGTGACTTCAAAAGTCTTTAATACAAGAGAAGAATCACCTACCAAAAGACATATAATGCTACCCAGTTAGCACTTCTGCACAGAGAGTGCAGAATTTGATAAGCGAGTGCCAGAAGCACTACTCATTCTGAACACACCCAGTCCCACAGGATCTCTCTGTTCTACTTGCCCATCTATGTTAATGCCATATCTTTGTGCTAGCAAAGTAGTACACAAGTTTAGACTTGTTTAGGCATGTTCCTATATTTGACATGCCTTAATTGCCAAATTCTGTCAAATAAACCAGCACACACAACATACAGCTTATGTCAGCTTTATACTGGATGTGAACTGACTGAGGTGATGTTACCAATCTGGTGGAAGACAGAAATGACACAGGCAAGGCTGATCTGCCATAAAGCCACAGGTTCACACGCCAAAGTTTTCTAAACACACTTGAACCAGGAGAGTGAGGCTGATCACGACTCTGTGCCACAGGACCATAGTGTTTTTCATCTAGTGCTAAGATCTGCTGATTTACATTATCATGCAACCACAACTTTAGCCAAAATCTCTGCTGCCTTCATTCTGAAGTGATGTATTGATAAGATAAATGGCTGTTAGAGAGGAGAAGATTACAGAACAGCCCATCAGGGAGGGTTCAGCACATGAGACAACACAGGCTTGAATTGAAATACATAGTCTCTTATAGCTGGAGCAACAGAGTCTATTTTTCTTGCTTTCTCTTCTTTTCCTGCACTGCGCTGAACACCATATTTCTTCTCTGCCTTTGGCACCTTCCATAAATGTAAACCATCCTCTCTCTGTTCCTGCAGTGGCACTTTATGAGAGAAAATGAAAAAATATGAAATTCAATTTCCACAGAAAACTATTAAAAATGTCTTTGTACCACTTAAGAATCTCTGCCTTAACATCCAGTTTGAGTAGTACATAAACTATGTAAAGTATTGGTAGGAGCATGGGAGAGGGTGGTGCCATTTTATTCTCAAAGCATTATTTGTGCTTTCTATTTATGTTCAATTTATTGGCATCTTTCCAGTGACCCACTTGGTTAAAGAGGATACAACTGTTCTGCGTTCTTCAAGATGGGTGACAACTGCAAGGCAGTTAGATGGCAAACGCCTGTTCATTCTCCCTAAAACCAAGTCTGTGAGAGTTAACACACTCCCCTCAGCTAAATATCCTGATAACACTGCCCAAAGCTAGCTATGTGTTGAGGCTCTGCCACCAGCACACAGAAAGTTCTTTCACTCAAAACAGTGAAAGGTGATAGAGACTGTGCCCTCCATCCTGACTGGGATGCATACCACCACTCTCGGACCTGCAAGCTGCTGCGGGTAAGGCCATTTAACTCTTCCTGATGTTGGTCCCTCACGTGGAGGGGCTCAGTTATCAGCTGGCTGATGAAACCTCCCACCATCTCCTCTTCAGTAGGACTGGTCTAACTGAGCCAGGCTGCAAAATTGATGTTTGGGAATAGGAAGAAGGGGTGAAGAAAGGTGATGGAAAGGGATGGCTAAACCTATAAACATCCTTTAAGTATGGACGAATGTCCAAATTCCCAGAGACCGATCCCATTGAGCTTTTCTCTCTCCTTTTGACTTCATTCAAAGCTGAAATGCACCTAGCATCTGGCAAAACTAGGTCCCAAGCTTATTTTCCCCCATAATCTGGGATGTCTCTAAATCAAATGAACACCTTTCATCTTTTATTCTATTGTTGATTTCTGGGATATCTGCCACAGATATATCTCTACCATCCTTTCTTCTTTAATGCCAGAGAATCCATTTTTATTTAGTGTCAGGGAAGAACGGCATGAAGCTGAGACAGGGGAGGTCCAGGCTGGATATTAGGAAAAGGTTCTTCACTGAGAGGGTGGTCAGGCACTGGAACAGGCTCCCCGGGGAAGAGGTCACGGCACCGAGCCCGCCGGAGTTCAAGAAGCATTTGGAAAATGCTCTCAGACATAAGGTCTGATTTTTGGGTGGTCCTGTGAGGAGCCAGGAGTTGGACTTGCTGATCCTTGTGGGTCCCTTCCAACTCTGGATATTCTATGATTCTATGATTCCAAGAAACAAGACAAAAAATAATGCATTTAAATTGTTTTCTAAAGTTTCAATGTCATTCCCAAGTAACAGTTAATGGATAAAGTCTTATCTCCCCCCAGATGGCAAGCTCAGCAGAATTGCTGCAGACAATTGCCTGCAGATCAAGAGACATGATATTATTTAATTAGCATGGTTTCTGTGTTACCTTGAAGTAGATAAATTTGTCTATCTAAAACATTGAAAATCAGTTTTGTCTCCAGTCATGAGAGTAGGTCATTTCCAAGCCCTTCATAAATGCTCACTAGTACCCATCCATTCAACCATGTATCTCCTTGTCAGGCCATCTGGATCAAAAGAAACACTGGAGCTGCCCAGTCCTATTTTCCACCTCAGTATTTAAAAAAAAAAAAAACAACTCTGTTTTGAAGACAGAGGTTTGATTTCTTCTTCCTTATTTTTACAGAGCAATGCTCTGGAGAGGCTGGTGCTATTGGCGTTGTTCTGACTGTGAGCAGAAAGCTTTATTTTTGTTGCCTGCCTCCCATCTGAGAGAGTCACTTGTCCTAATCATGGTACTACTAAGCTATCCCTGCCAGCAAGTACTTATCTTTGGGGTTACGGCTTTTTGAGGTTAATTTTTTTCTGAAGAGAAATTCTTTGCATTTGAAAAGGACAGGGTATCATCAAGTGATGGTTATGAGAGAGAAGCTTTAGCCATATGAGTCAGCAAATTTGCTGTCCTTCTACTAAGTAAAGAACCCTTTGAAAAGACAATCCAAAGGAAAATAAACTTCCAGAAACCGAAGTAGTCAACAATAAAGGATTATTGTTCAAAATGTTAGAAACCACTATTACCTGCTCAGTTGTTAGCAACAGACACTGGATGACAGGTGATCTGGATCCTCATAGTGCCACACAGAATGAAACCCTGCGGCCTTTCTGTCCAGAGCTGAGGATGCATGCCCCCTGCCCGAGCTTGCTGATTTTCTGCACATCACAAAGACCTTTCCCTCTGAAGCCTGAATGCCCTTTCACAAGCAGTAAAGCATGAAGTGCAATTACAACACTACTTTTTTGGCACAGGGCTGCACTGAGATAATGTAAAGGGAGATGAATGAGGCCTGAACCCAAGAGATATTTCAGTGTTCACATGACATCAGAGCAGTATTCGCTTATAACCCCGAACAAAGTATTCAGTCTCCTAAGGCATAACATGATGTACTGTCTTTGAAAGCCACTAGTTAGATAAAAGCACAGGTGAATTATGAAGTATTCAACAAGACAAAAACGTATACCATGGCATTGTATATTAGCAGTCCTGAGGCCACAATAAATTAATGTACACAAACTGACAGCAATAGCTCAGGGTGCATACAGCCTGAGATAAAGAAACAAATTGCAAAGCTCAGCTTACTAACCACGAAGGTGGTGGGTGGCAGCCAGCCAGTATACTCCATATGAAATCGTTAGAATAACTTCTGTCAGACTGGAATTAGAATTAACTCCAGCTCAGGTGCGGGTTCACACAAAATCTCTCTTCACACAGTGGTTTCACTCCATCAACATTTATTTTCAAGGTTATCAATATTACAAGCAGACCAGCAGAGTTAACCTTTTATGCTGAGCTGACCCCAAAAGAACAAGCTACCTTTTTTACCTTGTCTCTTCTGTTCACTCCTGTTTTTCTTACTCGTTTATCTTGGATGGTGATCTTGCAAGATTTCACAAGCTGAGGTTAGCTTGGGTCATTGGCTAGATGTGAGATCCAAGCCACTACCATCTGGGTCTTTCCTTTGAGTTGTTAAAGGTGGATTTGCAACAAACTCATTCAGCTGAGGTCTGAATTTCCAAAAGTTTGGGAGCGTTGTGACTGAGGGCTTTGGTGCGGACTCATTACCAAGCGAGAGCTGAATTGTTACTAGGGTATGAGACTAAGTACATTGTGAAAAGTCTCAGCTACTCAGATTCATTAAAACTCTCATGAGACTCTTGGAAGGGCATTTTTTTCCATTAATACACAAAATCCTATCATATCCAATGCTACAGAAATCATTGAAGTTTTCTAATTACTTCCCAAAAGTGAGTGATGAATGTTATAATCCTATTTATAGGATTTATATGCATTATTACTTTTAAAGTTCCTTCAAGATCATTCTTAGTGAGTATTTCCAGACAAATATAAAATATTTTTATTTTCAAAAAGTCCAGGTTCTGACTGGTCTTTGCTTAAAAAAAAAAAAAAGTGATTTGTTGTTTAGAAACACCATTGTAATTGTATTTGAAACTTACAGATTTAAAGACCCTGCTGGTTTTAATTCTACCAAAATAGTAATGCAATGAGGTATAGAAATAATATCTGGGTAGTTCAAGGGCGTGATGAAATAATTAATGAGATTCATCACAACTTATTTTATAGTATCAGAAGAAGTTTAGCTATTTTCCATCTCAGGTGAAGTAGAAATGTTTATATTCTGTATTAAAAATAAAACAAGGTTGCAAATGCAAAGAGAATGTCTAGGGGTTCATTATTCAGAAGCACCTATCAAGTGATACATGTATAACTGATATACTTAGTGCTTTATTTTAAAGTCTGTAACTGAAAATCATTTACTTTTTAGAGATTATTTGCCTAAAACTAGAATCAATATTTAAAATCAGTCTTTGAGAAACTGATTCTCCATTAGAAAACAGAAACTATTTATTTAAAATAAAATTTCCACATTCTTATGGACTTATTGAAACAGGCTCAGTCTGACAGCATAAGAGAGAAAAACAAAGGTTGAAAAAATGTGATAGATTCTTTGTGGTTTCTGGAAAAAAAAAAAAAAACACAAATTGAGATTCTGCTGTCCATGACTTCTCTGCCTTTTTAATGTCAGAAAGTTCAAAGGGCAAAAAAAAAGTTTCCTTTAAACACTAGAGAATGCCACGTTCTTGGAAGTTTGGATTTAGTAGTCTAGTTTAAATGAACAGGAAAGATATTTCACATTATTCCAGCCTGTGAAAGAGCTGCTTTCCCCAAGGTTTTCATCTTGTCTGTGTTATCTCAGTGAAGAAAAAGTAATGAAATAACCTCAACTGGCTGTAAGTTATGGACTGGCCTGTCCTTTAATTGAGTACCTGCATGTGCCAAAAATTAGTTCATGACACAAGATACATTGAAACAGCCTCCACTGTTAGGACTGCTAGAGTGAAATTAAAAGTGTACAACACTAGCCAGAGTACCAGAGTATTGCTGCATGCATTTATGAAAAGCTTGCCCCATGCATGGACACTTTTCAATTAACTTGCGGGCTTGTTCCACATGAGACAGACCTTGTGTATGTAGTGTGAAGCACTGAGCACACAGAGGATGAAAGCTTGTACTGAGATAAAGCAAAATGAAGGCTATTGAGGAGGTTTATTAATAACATTGTGTGGATAAGGAGTGCCTAGCTTAACTATATGTGTTTAGGAAAAGGGACATAAAGTCTTTAAAAACATTTCCTTTACAGTAGAAATGCAGAGCAATCTAACGGAAAAGCCTTCTTCAGAAATGTATTTTTAAATATGTGAAGGGTCCATAAGAGAAAATAGGTGTATTTTCCTTCTTGACAATCCATTGCAATTTGGGGAGTAAGATCAAAAGGCAGAAGATGCCAAGGGAAGGGCCACGACAGCTTTCCAGCCATGTTACCTCCATTCATCTGGCCTCCACAGCAGGTATTACTGGATAGCATATGAAGCATGAAAATCTGCCAGTAGTTAACCAATGTGCAGCTGAAGACATCTTTGTGCTTGAAATAAAACAGAAAGTCTAGCATCTCCTCAGTTTTGAAATCTTCATTGCCACTGAATCCAATATTGTAGCCTGGACTAGCTGGCTTAGAGCTGAAGCCATGGTAGAGCTGAGGAAAGGCCCTTGCATAGCTGGTGAAAGTGGATAAAAAAGACAAATGGGCCTGATGACAGACTTCATCAAGCCTTGAATTTTCTTATTTACAAGTTACTTAGAGGGGAGGCTACTGCATTCCTGAAGTAGATGGGATTTTTACTATTGACTTCAAAATAATGCAGGTACTCATCTTTTTGGCATGTGTTTGTGCTGTCACTGACCTAAAACTGACATATTTTATTTGAGTCTATTTAAGCTCCAGAGTTTAACATCTGCCAAATCCTGTAGTATAAATGAAACACTGGAGTGGATTTTTTAAAATGATGAGAGAGAAGTACTGTATTTTTAGAAACAGTTATTTCTCTGTCTGCCAACTTATAAATACATTGCTAGCTCCCAGAAAGCGGGTTCCTTATCTCATTACCATAACATTGCTCTTTTATCTCTAATTAATATGCAAAAAGAAGAAGCAATTGGTTAATATTACTTCCTTGACACAACACTGCATCAGAGCAGGTGCAACCGTAGAAGAGTTATGAATACAAAGTAGAACGGCACTAAGTTAGTAGGGACACGTCATTTAAGACTGTCTTTTTAAATTCTGTTGCATTACTGAAAACAGGCAAGCAACATACATGCTACTAGTCTGGTTAATATTTATATCCTACTATACAGACCATTGGCATAAAGGGATCTCGGTATTCAAAATACCAGATGTTACGGGACCAGTGCTAGAAGGTAAACAAATTGACTCCAAAATCACATTGTATATATATTCTCACCCACAAAAGCTTGGAAAAGTAGAATTTTCAATATGTCTCTGTCTTAAATGAAATTTTTTGAGGAGGGGAAGTGAGAGAGTGGTTGTGTTGGAGTTCCGCTGCTCAGCTGGGTAAAAACACCACATCGTATTATCATCTTCCCACCACACGTCTCTAAGTGAGTGCCTATTTAGAGATGGGATCACGTGAGAGGAAGGAAGGCTGATGTGCTGTTTTCTGCTCTGCTCTGCTCTAATCAAGAATGCAAAAACCTATGTAGCCAGGAGTTGATTTAGTGAAGTCAGTGCCATGTTCTTATGTACAGAAGGCCTTCTGTCTCCTTTAAAGAAATGTTTACATTTCACAGGTTGCCACTGAAATCTTCAAAATCAGTTGTGAGTAATAACTAAAACTGTGACTAAAAACACTTGCAGCAGAAAGCCTAAAACAGTAACTCTGAGTCCTTGTCTATCTCTCTGGGGCATTAACTTGCATAACCACAGATCATGGATTAAATATCAGCATTGTTAACTACAGTGCTGACAGAAAAGGAGGACTGGAAAAACTGCCATGTTACTTCCTGTGGAGTTACCTCCTTTCATGAATAACAGTGCTACGTTTTCCTAGCCCTCTTTAGGCTGGAGCTCTGAACTACAAGGTTTTGCTGACCTGATCTCTTCTGTGTTGAGAGTTCCGCAGGAGCTGCTGGCTTTTCTGCTCATCTTGATGGGTAGTTTAGGAAGTTACATTTTCTCTTGTTCTGTGCCTCATGATTGTTCAAACCCAGGAAATAGTTTAACAGCTTTTGTGTCAAGAATAACAGAAGAGGTAAGTAGAGGGGAACAGAAAAATTAGAAATTACTCTATAGCACCCTACAGTGCCTTCAGGAAAACAAAAGTAACCCAGAGGACACCATGTGACCATCCACCCATCCTACATAAATGTGCTTTTTTTCAGGTTTCTCATTAGGAAAGTTTCCATGAATGACATTTTCCTTTAGACAAAAAATGACTCATTTTTTCGTTATGTCTAAATGCTCTATTTTTACAGTTTACCTGTTTATGTTACAAACAAATTTAAGGAGAATGAATGTTGCATGGCCTTTAAGGGGCATATGAACTTTACCTCTCTAAACTGATGGTTTTCATTCAG
>VXAL01000636.1:112192-146586 GCA_013399475.1 Chauna torquata | reverse complement strand
CATTCAGCTCACGTTTGTAAAAACTGAAGGTCATTACCAATGGAATACCCTCAGTAGATAGATCCCTGTTTAAAGCACCCAAAATTCAGTCAAGGTTCAACACCTTCCCAAACAAACAATGAATTTGCTGAAGTACTAGTGAAGGATACACTGATTTCACTCAATCCTATGTGAAATTTGACAGTTTTGCTTTGATTTTGAGGTCCTTTGAAGGTAGAAACAGTCAAAACAGAATAACCAAAGCTAGAGAGAAAAATATTCTGAGAGAATATTTCTGAGAAAATATTTCTGAGATAATAATTTAAATAAATAATTTCTGAGAGAAAATTTCTGTATCTAAAGTTGATGTTATTCATATGGGCCACATTATATGTACTCAGAACTAGCAGAGACCGACAATCTGAAGAAAAAAATCAAGGTCACCATGAGAAGAAAGGTCCATAAAATTGCTCGGTCACTTAAAAAGCGACCATCCATCTTCAGAGGCTGAACACATTGATGCATCTTTAGAGAGAAACTTATCTATATCCCCAGATTTCAGTAGATCTGTAGAATCCAATACTCGTTGTCAATGTTGTGCATTAACTATATATAAAAATGAAAAAAAATCTTTATACTCAATTGCCGTTTTCCAGTCCAAACTGAATCTTACATCCACATTTAAAACCTTTAGAAGGGAAGCTGATAACAAAAGCAGTGAGGGGCTTGTAACTGCAATGATACTACTGGATATGGAATAATAACTGTGCAGATTAATCCACAAATGCCTTTAGGTAAATCATATTTTTGGCCTAAGTACACAAAAATATCCTGAGTTGAAGCTAGCAACTAAGAATAGATCTGCTTTGATTCTAGTTCTTGCCTTTCATCACCTTTGGCTACCTGAATTCTGTGCAGTGCAAACGCCACCAATTCAGGTTTACCAGTTTCTGATACATTTTGGAAACTTGTCTATCAATATATATCACAAGGCTGGGGATTGATCTATGGTCATTAGGCAGAGGTGATAAAAGAATTTATTGGAACCCATTGCACATTTCTGATTCATTTCATACTAGATCAGCCTCTTCCAGTGTACATCCTGTGGACCTTGAGGACCTCTTTCCACCTCTACATTTGTTTCCAACAATATCCTTGCAGAGAAGATGGAAAGGGTATGCATTTTTCTTCATTATTTAAGGACAAAGCAAATGAAAGCATTCTTTATACTTCCAATTTTCTTAGATTCCTAGATCTATGCAGCTGTGAGTTGCCAAATCTCTTCAGAAATTTTCCAAGGTGTTTTCATCCAAAAATTTCCAATTTTGTTTGGAACACCTTTGTTTCAGCAATGTCTTGCTGAATTCACAGTGTGGTTCTGAGGGAACTATGCTTGGGGTCCTGCTGCACTGGGCCAATATGGGCAATGGGCCAATATAGGCAATATGGGCCAATGGCTCCTGCCATCCTGGTACAAGAATAATATTCCCATCAGGTCCATTCAGATTAAGAGGCATGGATGGCTTCTGCATCTCCTCTGTGCCACTGATATCCTACTCAACTTCATTACCACTCTGTTTTGAAAGTGACAAGACTATCTTTTCTTTTGTTTTTTCTCCGCAGATGAAGGAATCATAATCTGTGTGAAATTATATATATGCAAATGTGTGTAATANGGGAAAGTGTTTATTTTTTTTTATATCAACTCTGTAATATTACTACCTCAACTGCTCAATATTTTGATAACTTCCCAAGGGCATAGCGTCTTCCATTTCTTTAAGCAGCTCCATTTCTGTCTAACTTCCCAAGTCAGAGGTTCAGTGTAGGTCATTCCTTCAGTTATCACCCTTCTATGACTTCCTGTCACCTTCTGCATCAAGTTCAAAATCTTCATCCCCATGGCACAAGCAACAATCTGCTAACATCCAAATTCCCATTCCTATTTTCTCTGTGTATTTTACCTTCCTTCCACAAAAAGAGTCCTTTACTTTCTTCTTTATTCTGTATCATCCTCAAGGCATCTTTTATGGAACCTTCCAGCAACATATCCGTAGTGGCATTTCACCTGGCCTCATTTCAGGACACTACCACAAGTGCTGGGCACACGTCACCATGGCTGTCTACAAATACTCCATGGAAACACAGACTACACACTCTCTGGAGTGTGACAGAGTCTTTAATAAACATGCTTGCAGTTTTGGTAATGCAGGATTCCACTTCTGTGCCAGAAATAGTCACAGGAATGCCTATTATACAGTGACTCTTAACAATGGTCCTCAGGATTTATAACAAAAATATCAGACCCTGTGGTCTCTGTTCACTCCCTCTCTTTGCAGCACCATGTAGGTAATGGAGTCCTCTCTGGAAAAGCAATGCAGTGGGTAGCTACGTGCCCTATCAACATGCTTAAGCAAAGGAAAACGGGCACAACAGACACAGCAGGTTATTTATAAGAATCTCACAAAACTTTCAGGATATCCTGGTTATCAGGGATAGATTGTGCAACAGCAGCTGTGCTGCACCGTCCCTCCAGTTTGGGTTGTAAACAGCCGGGGACATTTGACAAAGGGACCTCTATATGAGTCTGCATATATATGTGGCATGGCTGTGGGCAAGCCACAAGCCTGTCAAAGCTGCTGATTTTTAAGCATCAGCCTTGGTTCTGTTAGGAAACTGCTGCCAATTGGTATGTGTGCTGTTCTGTGACTTCCCTGGTTGATTGTTTGCTGCAAGGAATAGATCTGTAGACATCTTAACCATTTGTTACCACGTGCATTGAGCAAGTAGTCATACTGATGTGTCATCCTTTCATTACAAAGTGCTACAATGAATTCACTTTCCATTCTAAACATTTGACACCTAAATATTTCCATCCTGGCCCCAAGTAATGCTCCATCTAATCCTATATTCAGTCTCCTGCAAAAGTCATTCCTTCACTGTTTTGCTCACACAGGTGTTTGACACATTAAGTGATTATGATGGACTCTTTATTACTGACAATTTGTGGGGTTTAGCTGTTCATGGCTGAAGTCTGAGTCTTAGATGTTATGGCCAGCAGATGGGCTGCAGATGGCAGAGCTGCTGACTTGAATTTAATAGTTACTGTAGAAGAAAATGCCATGTTAGTTTGCAGCGTGGTGGGACTTTTGACTGTGGTATCAGTCCTAACAACCTAATGAAGGTTGCTGTGCTGTAGAAAGTTAAAGAAGCCTTATTTCAGTAAAATTTTAGACTGTTTTAAAGTGGGAGCCTCCCTCAATATTTTTTCATTGTTGCTTAAATAAAACAGTGTATGATCCATTATATATCACATATACAGCACAATCAAATAAAGTATGTTTATGACGACTAGACTTCACACTTCAGGTACTGATGCTTGCTATTCTATTAAATCAACTAGCAACATGAAGAGACATACAGCTGAGACACCAATGGAAAGTCCTTGGAAGTGAGCAAAGAAAGACAGGAAAATGGAAGAAACCATCAACTTCAGTTCAGAAATTGCATTTCTCCAAAGTGAATGTCACCCAAAAAAACTTCCCCTATACATCAGAACCATGATGAACTGGGAAAAAGAAGGGGGCTGGAGGGAGGAACTGTTTCAGCTGTGCCATGAAAGAGCTCCATAAGGCACCCTGATCCGCTTTGAGAAATAAAGGAAAGCTTCTTCTCAAGATGGCACTCCTGGTGCCTGCTCTAGACTATTTGTTACAAAGAGCCTAAATTTCACCTTTTATTTCCAGAGCAGTGAACTCACCCTCACATCCATGCAAATGCTTGAGAGATCTCAGCTTCAGTATGGAAAGAGGATATTTTATTATTCTTCCATTTAGGAATGATCATTCTCTATTGCTCAGTCTTGGCTTTGCCACAATTTGCTTCATGCCACGTTAGGCTTTATCACATCTGGACTCCTTCTGAAGGAGGAGAGGGGATGCAAGCCCGCAAGAGGCCCAGATACAGTTCACATCACCAGTGAAATCAAGACCTCCCACATGCCTGTTGAACTCTCTTCCGCACAAAGACAACCCTTCTTTCCCATCTCTCAGAGTATGTTTTATGTTGTATTTTCCATTTCCAACTCGTCTCCAATCAGCAAAAGAGCAATTCCCATCCACCTGTTAATTCTCTTTAATGCGGATTTCCACGAATTATAAAAACCTCCTGAAAACAATAAAAACTCCTAGACATGCTGAAAACAATTAGACCACCCCTAGCAGATGCATGAGTGCATGGTGAAGGGAATATGCTTCTGGGTATAGACCCATGACCGGTTCATGTTACTCGCTGCGCCCATTTGAGGTATTCATGTGGTGCACAGATGTGACTCCTTGGTAGTGGAATTGCTGGAAGGGTGAAACATTGCCACATAAAAAGTGCTTCTCCCCCACAGGAGCTTTCTCCTGTGGTTAGGAGAATAGTTGTGCTCTGCCATCTTAGCTATGTGACGGAAGCTTCCCATCTCTGATCTCCCTTTGTACAATGTAGTCATCAGAAACAGAAGCTTATAGAAAGCCCTATTTGCATGATCTATATCTCTTCCTCTACAGACTTCAAGCCATGTCATTTGCTTTAGAAACAAAGAAGGAAAAGGACGTTTTAAGAATCTGACGAATAGATGCTGCCCCTTCCTCCATATTGAATATTGAACATTACACAGTTAAGAGAAATAGCTGTCAGCCTTACAGTTCATTTGCAAATGCTCTGAAATGAGGGTACTAGGCCTTTGGTAAAAGCACTGCTGTTTGCATTTAACTTACATAGGATAATTCCCTTCAGAGACAGCATCTGGTATCTAACCAGGTCTTGCCTTTCATCCAGTTTTCCTGTTGGACCAGGCAAAGAGCAGGGAGATTTAACCAGCTGCCTGTGGTGACACAGGGGCCCATAGCTCCATCCAGACTAGAAGCCAGAACCCCTGCTCACGTCTGACTTCCACAGGGTTCTGCAAACCTGGATATGCCAGACCCTCCATGCTAAAACACTTACCCATATGGCTCCCAGGCTGGATACAACCTTTTCTTCTCTATCTGTTCTTTCTGAATCTGTGGCAGACATGACTCTTTGTTTAAAAGCAGGTTATTTTAATAAAGAGAACAATGGTTTTTTTTGAAGCCAAATATTGAAAACTTGGGAAAAGCCACATCAAAGCCAATTAGGAGCCAGATGTTGCTGATATGGTTTGCCAGCAAAATCAACTGGAGGTGAGAGCGCTGAATGGTTTCCTAGAACCATGCACCTGAATGCTAAATCTTTAGCTTCAGGCCCTCTGTGACCTGGCAAAGCAAAAGTGTGAGGGTGAGATCTCTAGTACTGTTAATATATGTTGTCCAACATATACCTTCTGTGTGTGCAACAGTTAAATCCTTATAGGTGTAACACATACATACGTGTATTTTTCTTAAGTAAATTTTAAATATATTCCAGAATAAATATATGTGAAAGAGAAAAGAAAGCAAAGCTCTTATACCATGAAATGCAGCAATCTGATCCTCCAATATGGCCCCTGTTTATAAACTCATCAGGCAGTGACCTTGTAGGGGAACACATTATACAATTGTGTATAGTCTTCAAGTTTAAACTGATCATTATGCTTTAACTGGAGCTAAAGGAAGTATAACTACTAGATTTTGAGTTTTATGAAGAATAGCAAGGATTTCTTGCTTTGGGATTCATATTTCATTTCTTTTCAGTTTTGGGGTGGTTTTTTGGTTTTTTTGTTTGTTTGTTTGTTTTTATTTGTTTGTTTTTGCATAAACACATGCATATACAGTAGGCCTTCAGTAAACTTTGAAATCTCTATATGCCATTACAAAGTGGTAAGCTTAAAAACAAAGTACCAAACAGAATGAAACAAAACTTGCTTTTATATGACACATTTCCTACTCCAAGTATCCTACAGCACTTTCAAATAAATGAGTAGGAAACTGTAAGTGGAGTCATGCAGCAGTTGTTAGTTCAAAAACAGGCCTGGATGTCAGAACTTATTTGGGTAAAAGGAGGAAAGTACTAGCCAAAACCAGATGATTCCTTCTCATTCTTTCCAAAATGTCCATTAACTCTTTAAATCTACCTGGCAAGAACAGAAGAGTTCAGCTGGGTATCTTATGTTGCCAGATGTTCAATGTTGGTTTAAAAACTCTTTAAAATTGTGTGTACAGAGATGCTCACAGACACTTATACACACACAAATGTCTAAAAAACAAATCAGTGCAAACATTTCCACACCTTAATTTTCAATATAAGACCAGACAATTCACTCCCCTTGTCAACAATACAAGGCTCACTTACGGAACACGAACACAAGGAACTCTGCATGTCTAGCTAGGGGAAATTCCATTTTACATCAACAATCACCAAATGTTGTGCCAGTCTGGTAGGTTTCTCCTGCCTGCAGTATTAGCCTACATTAAGAAATACTCATTCCTCAGGCATTTATGCGGGCAGGACCTCTTTGCAACTCCTAGTAACTTGCACAGGAGTTACATCTGTTTACATAAAGCCAGTTCTGGAGTCTGGCTGTTTTGCTGATAATTTCCTCTAGGTGTGTAAAATGTAGTGCTGCTGTTTGTAAGTCAGAGCTCTTGTATAAAAGAGCAGGACCAGCAAACACTAAATCTAGACATATTTCAGAAAGTGGCAAGTTTTCCCAAGAAATAATTTCCAGAAGCTGCAGGGGCAGACAGAAGCACAGCAGAGCTTCCTCTTCATCTGCCTCCAGAATCCACAATTTCATCTACAACAGGGTTCATATGGCTTGTCTGTTTTTTTCCATTCTTACAGAATTAACATCCTTCATTAGCCCAACAAACACTCTGCTGAAAAAAAAGACGGATTTAAAAATGCCTCCTGGGGCCAAATGACCAGAACTGTCAAACCCTGTCCATACAGTGGACTCTAACAGAAGTCCTGACATCAGATCAACACCAAGCAGATGGTGGAAAGCAAAAACAGAGCAGGACATGCTGCAGAAAAAGAATGATGGAAATAAGAATCTTTTTTAACCAGTGTAAATTCACTGACTTTGAAGCAAATGCTCCAAGGTAACATCAAGGTAAATGGGAGGCTACACTTGAGGTCTCTTGTCAGTTGAGTATGATTCCTTTCTAAGTGGCTATAAAACATAGACGCTGGTGACAGAGTATTTAAAAATTGGGGTTTGGCACCACTTCAGTGCTCAAAATACAGGGACAATGGCCTAGACAAGTTATAACTAAGTGAGGTAGCTATTTTTCATCACTGAAACATCAGTCTGCTGCATGGAATTGGGGAATAAGCAGGGAGACATGATGATGATGTGAGGAATATCCAAGGACTGGAAAAGTAGGCTGTCTTTCATCTTATCGCACCGGTAAAGACTGCTGCAATGTCTGGGGAGTTGTGGAAGGTAACAAGGATTTTTCAGCAAGGCCACCAACATCCGCAGAGGAGCATTTCACAGCACTTGACCCCGTTTACATGCTACGAAGATGTTACTCATTTGTTTACAAGTCATGTCCTGCTGCAATTCGGACAAGAAATATGAGCAATCAGGTAAGCAGTTAAACAAGGGTATGCAGGCAGAAGAACCAAGTGCTAAGGAGCTGGAACAATGGGGGATTACTCTGTCTTCCTCTTCACCCTCTCCACCTGACTACCTTCTGCTGTGGGGCTATAGGCAGCACTGTTTTGATTCACGTGACCCTCTGCAAAGCAACACCTTCAAGAATTCAGACAGATCGATGAAAACCACGACCTTTTCTTCCAGTCTTTATTTTTAGCTATCCTTGTGTCCTTCACTCAATCACTGCATGAATAATAACAGCTGAAGAGTCATGCTAAATGGCAGGCTGCTATCTATCTGAAATGTGGCAGAATTGCTCTTCACCTTGCCAAAAGGAAAAAAAAAAATCTTTGAATAATTCATTGAGAGGTTTGACCAACTGACCAGTGTCCCTGCTCTCCCTTGTCCCCTGCCTGCATTTGAGGAAGGAAAGCAAATCCTCTGTGCACTTTCTTCTCACATCCTGCCAGCAGCAAGCCCTGCTTGCAAGCTGAATTGACTTGACTGTAGTAATATTGCTCTGCTGAGACAAGAGCGATGATCAGCACAACAGCACTGTTAAAAATGTTATAGGCTTCATAAAAACAATCACATCAGCTATAAAACGGTAGGTGATCATGACTGCTGCAGCGCTCCCATCATAACTTAGCTTGACTTGTCTGGATGGAGAAACAAATTATAGACAATTCCCTTTTCTTTCCCCCATTACTGTGCAAAGTGATACAATGTCCCTATTCCCTGCTAGACCTCTGACGCTATAAAGATAGAACAATGACTTTAAAAGATAGGAGATGAGATTTGGGGTTGGAAATGGTCTGCATAGTGTTACAAGGTCTGTTAAAAGGTAGAAGTAAGTAATACCCAGCATATTTTTAAGGTTCATGAGAACTAGTAATAGCATTCTGGATAGCTCATCGGCAAGAAAGGAATGGATTGAGCAGCTCCTTTTAAGACTCAACATCTGCATTTCTTGTCTAGGTAAGGCTCCCTCTGTTTAAAATCACCGATAGTTCAGCATCAGGTCCTGAACATATGTTGTTTGAAAGGCTTACGCTGGCATCTAACCATCATTTTAATCCTCTCTCATACTCTACACCTGTTTACATTGCATAAGGCATGAGATCTTAGCACTGAGAAGATTAGTCATTCGAGCAAGTTTCTGCTTGACTTAGGTCAGAAAAATGAGTGATGTTGTCACTCAGAGAGCTGAGGGAGCTTTCACTTCAGAATGGTGCATGACTCTCCAGCAAGGTCTGTTCAGGAGAGAGAATTTGTCTCCCACAATGACTGCTGTGCAAATAACTGATTTTCCAGAGGCTATCCAAAAGGAAAAGAGACAAACAAGCAGTTTAGTCTTTATCAAATCAGACTTCTTTTGTTTGCTTTTTTGTTTTCCTTGTTGAAATTAAAAGTGCAGAAAAAAAAGTGCTGTATATTAAATGGAGCAATCCAAGAGGTCCCACACTAAATGTGCTGATCTGGATGAACTGTGTAAAAGGCAAATGAAGTGCACAGCAGTAGTTACAAGGTACAAGCAAGAAAACGCCTTTCCCTTCCAACCACTGTGAAGGAGGACTTCTTTTTTTCTCCTGCCTGAAGAGACTTGAATGAAAATTCCTGCTCCTGAGAACGTGAGTTAGCCATCAGGCTACAGAATAGGGTGGGAAAGGGGAAGCAAGGAAGGGAAATGAGCACTGATCCTCCCTTCTTCTACTTCTTTTAAATAATTTAATAAGCACTGGAGTAGTGACGGCTACTCAGTGTCCCCACACTCGCATACCCCTTGCTTGTCCTCCCTTTTAATTCAAGCACCTTCACCATGAATGTTTTTTTTTTTTTCCTAAATTATCCAGAACATTAATGCAGTTTTTCAATTTTCTACACTTGGTCTTCTGACTTTTTAGTTACCACAAACCACAAATATTAAAGGTTTATTGATCTAACATTAGTGTGAGATGCACACCAAATTTACAAGACGGTTAGAGATGTGACATATCATGGGAAAGATAACATTATCCAGAAATTGAAAATTTACATGTAAATATTATCTGTGGCAGGGGGAGAAACACAACCTAAGTATGAGATACCATTCTGATTAGTTACATGTCTTATAGAAAGAGTAAGGTTTTTTTCCTCCTTAAGTTTTCAATGTGTAAAGTCAAGCACTATTACTATTGTAAGAGATAAAGACCTCAGATGGAGGGAAACAACAATTAATAAGGTTTAGAAGTTTCTAAAATTGGTATTCCACATGCAATAATTCAGGTATGTTGATTCACATTTCCTAAATATAGGGACTTTGAAACCAGAGCCTTATCTTTTGGGAAGTAGTGACTCATGACTTTTGAATGACAGCAAGCTGCAGTGTCTAGCTCTGATGGCTCACAAGACAGTAAATTTTAGACCTGTCACTGATCTGAAAGAGAGTATTTTTAGTCCTGGGCCTTTGGGAGGGGAAAACCAGACGTGCTTACATTACTGTGAATGATGCTATAGAAGAAACCACGTAAAACTGAAATTCCACACTTGGGAGAAGGTGAGAAGTATTTTTTGTGGTCTGATACTTTCACAGTGATTTATTGCAATGATGCCTATTTGAAAGAGACACATCTTTGATGGAAATGTATTAGTAAAGATATTTACAAGCTAAAGGATCATAATTAGATGGCATAGGTTTCTCAAAGACATGTAACTGGCTGTTACGCCATTTGCTGTTACAACAGTGATTTTTAAAAAAACATAACCTTTGTGCTGAGAAACATTAAAATCTAAAATACTTTGGAAAACAACCAAGAGAGTTTAGGACACAGTGCTCAACAGTGTTTATCATTCCCTACTGTGTACAGACTTACAGATGAAAGCCTTGGGGTTTGGTGTAAAATGTTACAATGTGATTTGAAACATTACCCCATTTGCAGAACTGAGGTGGAAGAGCCCTCTCAAGAGAAGATGTTTTAACACAATTTGCTGTATTCTTTTACAGAATGAATCCTTTGTAATAGTGATTTCACAGTTTGCTGCCCTTGCATTGATCCTCCCTAAACTCACCCTGATTGTTTGAATGTAAAAATCTGTTATACCGTGCCATAGCCTTCTTGTCAGTACACAATACATGGAGAGGGCAAAGGGGGTGTGTAGGGGGAAGTAATTCGGAGTCTTCAAAGCCCCGAGGTCTGCTCTCAGCAAGCTCAGCAGACCTCAG
Organism: Chauna torquata; assembly: GCA_013399475.1. Classification (NCBI taxonomy): domain Eukaryota; kingdom Metazoa; phylum Chordata; class Aves; order Anseriformes; family Anhimidae; genus Chauna; species Chauna torquata. The sequence continues at coordinate 135,862 of VXAL01000636.1, read as the reverse complement.
ACCTCTGGAACGCAGACTACTACCGTATGAATGAGAACTGGAGGATTGTTTCTCAAAGACAAGTGTCCTCCCTTTTAGATGTTTTGAAAAGTTAAATTTTTATTCTGCATCAGACTAAGATTATATTGCAAAAACTTGTTTTTTATTGCAAAATGTAGAAGCACAGTTTTCCAGCCAACTCTCCTACTAATGCCTCTAATTGAGAAGAGGAAAGATTTGAACCTCTTATCACATATTCTTTTAAAACAAATAGACCTTTGTGAAACATTTTAACTGAACAAAAATGGGTTCAGGCCTAGGACACCCATAATGACTGTGGAAGCTTTTCTTTCTAAACCCAGCCTCACAGGAATCCAGTAGCAGCAGATGATGTTAGTCACAAATGCAAATTACAGTCCTGTTATAGTGAAATTCATTTGACTTCTTGTATTTTAAACTTACATCACTGAAAAGGCCAAGGACTGGGGTGCTGTACTACCCACACAGCCTGAACACCTAGCTCCATCACCTCACGACACAACATGACACGCACATCCCTACCCTTCTGCTGCAAGTGTGCTCATGCTGCATCTGGAAATGGGCTATGTACAATTGTGGCAGACACTGCCAGAGCTCACTCAAGACCTCTGCAAGCTGTGGACGTTGACTTAGAGCCAGATGACAGATCTCCCTCATCCTACTGTTATAGAGAAAGACAACTGAAGTCTCTGGAATTAACAAAGTAAGCACTTTTTTCGCTTCACATAAAATCTGTGCAGTTTTAATTTGAAAATTCAGCTCTGATTAAGAATTTTCTTCTCCCCTCATCCCCCCATCTGGCTGTTTATTGCTGACTCTCCTTCCAGCTGAGAACAGTAACTGGCACATCATCACCCACAGAGACTCTCTAATGATCCAGGGGAAATCTAATCACACCGTGCTATCACATAAATAACAGCAGTTGGTCTGTGACTTACTGAGCCCTAGTGAGGGCCAAATTTTGAGCTCCCAATATTCAGCATTAGTTGTTTTGTTTTTTGTTTGTTTGTTTTTCTTTTTTGGCAATAGAACTATTTTCATTCCTTCGTTTCACCCACTGAGTCAGCCTGAGACATCATAATGGCCCATAAAACTACCATCTGGGACATAAAATCTCAGGTTTCTGCACATGAACAAGTTCCACCAACTTTTGTGGCAGAAATTCCCCTGCTATGATGTGCTCTGCTTAGCCCAGGGTGTTACAGAGGAAGATTGTGTATGAAGACAAGCTACTCTATCATGGTAGCATAGCAGCACAGAGGGTTGAAGCCTATGCTGGTTTTTCTCTGCCAATATTTTAATTTAATGTAAATTAATTGATTTCTCAAAAAAAAAATCCTATTCAATGCATGTATGAGGATATGCAAATACTCACAAAAATCCTTCTTATATATGCTCTGCTTACATATTCACGTCTGAAATGCTGTGCTGTTGTGATATACAACAAATATAAAAGGAAATCAAGCTCTCAAACAGCACCAGTGAAGTAGAAGGGTGATTTTTGCTTTTCCCAGGAGGTTATTGTTCACATCAAGCTGTGCTGAATCAGGAGAGAAATGGTACTCAGAAACCAATAGATCCCGCACTTCAAAAGTGCCCATCCTTCTGAGCACCCACAACATCCCTTAGCTATTCTGGCAATTGAGGATTCAGTTCTACTCAGGATGAGGCAATGAAAGCATTAACTCAACAAAAAGAAAACTTACAGTATGGAATGACAGAAAAGAAAAATTCTCCTGTAGAAATTTTTTGGGGGAATCAGGCTCTACATGAGGTTTATGATATCTACGTGAAAATAAAACAAAACCAACTTCACAGAGCTTGTGTTATTCAACTCCTCCCTTTACTCCTTGCTTTCATTTTAGCCAAATGGAAGCTTTGGTTGAAAACCTTAGGGGATAAATTTAACAAATTTTGACTTACTGTCTCTATTTATAGCAGCTACTCCACCTGAAAACTAAATTCCTTCCCAAGATTGGTTATCAGATATGTAATTAATATTTAAAGTATTCACAGATTCTTTGTGTATCAAAATATCATAAACGTGTTCAATAGCTACACTAAAATATTTAAGTATGTATTAAAACGAACATTTGACTAATTTTAGCCCCTGACCAGAGGACACAGTAAGCAGCAAATTGTCTTGTGTAAGGTTATAAATTTGTGTGAGAATATCAACGCCAAAACCAAGTCTGAGACCAACAAATACAAAACATTAAAATTTCTCCCTTATAAGAAATTACTGTAATACAAAAGCACTCTGATATTAAGACTTTAAAGCAACAACAACAAAAAATTACTAATTGCCAATTCAAATTGAACATGATCTAATTAATATATCTCTCTCCCTCTCCCTTGCTTTCATTTTTTCCTTTAAAAGGACAAAGAAAATTCTAATTTAATTCCTGGTGCAGCATTTCATGGAACACTGCTGAATTTTAAGAACTGAAATGGGTCAGTATTGCCCTTAAGAGGAAGCAATGTAAGTAAAGCGTTATTAAACTGAGATGGTCAAAGGACACAGAGGCAAATTCTTGCAGAATTAGATAATGTATTTGATGAGGAACAGTTGATATGCTTGGGGGGAAAAAACAAAACAAAACAAAACACTTTTTCAGACTCAGAGTCCCATAAGCAAGCACTAGTATAGCGTAAGAAAAATAAGCAAGTGCAAGTTATGTAGGTGAAACTGGCAGGGAAGAAGATTCTCCTGTTAGAAGATGAAAAAGATCACAGATAAAGATATGGAGCTGCAGACTAGCTTGAGTCTGGTCACGGCACAGGAGCTTCTGAACATCCTCTATTTGGCACGCAGCTTTCATGTGTGTGTTTCACACTGAGGGGCCAGGTGCAAGCACAGCATTAGGTACAGCTCACCAATGGAATCTAAAAGGGCAAGCACAGTCAGGAGACATTGGGATTCATTCTGTTGAGATGCTGTGACATTTTCTAGTCCACTCTCAAATGTCTGTACTTAGCCATAGAGGCCACTGGTTTGAGCTGAAGGTAACTGCTTCCAAAACTTGGCAAAGAGTAATATTGTTTTGGTGTCTGATTGAGAAAAGGTCCCTTGTCCTTGCACAGGTGAGGCAGATGGGGTTGCCAAAACACCTCCCACAGAAGGGATTCTTGCATGGACTGATTTGTGTGGATTTACTGCTTTCAGGAAGAAATAGAGCAGCCCATCTGCTCATAGGCTCAAAGATGAACCAAAGCTATGATTTCCATTTTAAAACTTCAAGTCAGGCTTTTAAGTATTTTGGAAACTATGGGGTACAAGAAAGTGAACTGCAAAGCATAATTCTAAGCCTAAATTTAAAAAAAAAAAGAAAAGACAGGTAGTTTTATTGCTGGCTAGCACCTGTTACCCAGAACACCTAACACATCCTGGGTATCAGAGTTGGGGATCCAGCTTTCACAGCAAGATCACATTTTCACAATTCCGGATGTAATGTTGGCTTTAAAATGCACTCTCCCCCTCTGAGCCACTAGTTTATGCTAAGTCTGGATGTGCTGGTTTAGTGTTTTGTTTTGTTTTGTTTTTCAACACAGGCGCAGCCTGAATGACCAGCAACTTCATTAACTCTGGGCATACAGCTACAGATGGTCTCAGTCCCCTAGAGACAATTTTTTGGGAATCTCAAAGTGATCTCTTACCCCTGCTATCCCAACTCCTGCATAGTCGGGATTTTGGGAGGTAAGTCACCTCGCAACAGCAAGGTGACATTGGAGCTGAAAACTATTTCTCCCTCTTTCTTATTCAGCCTGCTGGCTGTTTTGTTGCTACCCAGTGTGAACAGGTCCCCTTACACAGGCCTCTTAAACATTGGACAAGATATCAGTAATACAAACACTATGTGAACATATGATTTCTAGTATTTTATCTGAGTTCTAGGGCGACTGCAATTTGTTCATTATTAACGCTGATGACAGATTTGGTAGTGAGATGTTTTGCTTGGACATATCTATGAAAAGACATATTCCTTCCCTACTTTCCTCGCAGCATGAGATAGCAGAATGTTGTAACATACCTTCGTGTTGTGAAGCTGTGGACTATCCGTCATTAGAGGTCTTTAAGAACAGGCTGAAGAAACATTTGTTCAGAATGATAAGGAGAAAGACAGATTCAGCCTTGCAGAAAGGTGATGGATTTGACTTTGCTGCCCCTGGGCTATATTGAAGTTCCTGTGAAGTCAGTGTCACACACACTATAATGGTCTGTCTTCTTTAACAGTTAAAATATTAATTAGGACAAAATCTAATTGACAAGCTAGAGCTGAATGGAGGAATTAGCTAATCATGTATGATTAAACAATAGTAAGCAAGGTCACTGCTTGACTAAATATTCAGTAATCAGTGATTAGATTTTGTTGGTCGATCTCTTTAAAAGACCGGATTGGAGATGACCTCTTTCTTTTAGATTAAATGTCTGCTCAGGCTGAGTTATTATTGATCAAGAAGCTGACCTTACTACTAACACTGGCGCTCCTACATTACTAATCTCTTTGCATATTTTGCGCACGTAGTCTCTGGAAAACTTCAAAGAGATTAGATCAAGTTGACGATTGCTTAGTTAATTAACAAGGTGCCATTTTTTGGTATTCCAGACTGGATTGCTCTCTGCATTCTTAAAGAAACGACTCCTAGCATTCAGAGTAAAAGAGCAGGCACAGACAAAAGACTCCATAAAGTTTGCATTCTATGGGGCAAGTCTTTCACCCAGACAATGGGAATAAAGGTTTTTTTCCCCTCCTGTAAGCAGAGGAAGGGTGTAATGAAAAAGGGGGGTGCTTTTACCTCTTTACATCCTTCAGGGTACACAAGGCTTAAGACATGGAGTGGGAAAAGGTGCTTTGCAAATAGTCAAAGCATAAGAATGACATTAGGGAGGCTTTTAGCTGTCTCAGAGCTCCACCCACCCATCTCCAGATAGTTCATATGACCAAATGATAATGGGCAAAATCTTATCTTTAGGACTCAAGTTCATACATCTTTATGTCTATTCATTTCCCAGCAGTTATACTCCTTTTAGGCCGCACTTCACCACAAAAGCAGTTAATAGAAGTCTTCAAGCACATCCTCCAACATTTTGCTGTAACTCTTCCTCTAGAAGGTAAAACAATAATTCTTTCTTGGAGAAAATGTCCAGCCATGCACCAGGCACAGTCCTAAGATTTTATCACCTTCAGAAGAATGCAGTCTTGTCTTCATGTCAAAAGTCGCGCTCAGGAACTAATTCTATTCTTGGTCTGTCTTTGTGCACTAGGACACTCTCTTTTTAAGAGCCAACAGGGTCAAGTTAATCAGGGTTTAAGGTATACTTGAAAAATAAAACAAAACAAAACAAAACACCACAGGGCTATACAAAATGTCAATTCTACAGTTGCATGGAGCTGCAGAAAGAAGCAACTTGAAATACCACTGAAGTCTGTTTAGTATGACAAAACTCACAAATCTTGTACAAACTTTTCCACTAAATTTGCTGTCATTTATTGGGGTACTTAAGGAATAACTCCAATTGCAACAACTCAGCTGTGACAATATAAATTTTGCATAATGGGACATAGTTACTTTATCCGTCTGTGATTTTTATACTGAATTCACCCACAATATATAAGCATCTCCTTTGGAGATATGCTCTCTGGCCTTTTCTAGATTTAAACCAGAGAACTTAAAGTATTTGCAGCAAATGGTTGGTGCACAACATGGATCCAGGCAGACAAAAACACTTCAAGTGTCAAACTAGTTAGATCTTTCTCCGCTTTAGGTTACCAGAACATTTAAGCTTGAGCAGTGCTCTCTGAAGCAATTTTGTGAAGACACACCATGCGTGAAATGTTTCAGCGAGTCTTTCCAATCTACCCGAAAGCATAGAGTGAACACAACCTCATTCAAAAGCAGTCTTTTCTGCTTTCCTTTACAGAGTTGCCCCCTTTTTTTCCATGGTTGTCTTCAAATGCAGTTCCAAACTTTCTATCTGCTCGAATCATACAAATTAATTTGTATGATTGTATAATTTGGACAAATGCAGAGCTCCAAGCAAGATTTAGAGGTCAGTACAAAATAAATAAATAAATAAATAAATAAATAAATCCTCTTCTCTAAATGGTACATATGGAGTTTGGGTATTCTTCTTAATGGTTATTATATGGTTATTCTTCTTAAACTATCTGAAATATAAGGGGAAAAAATTTAGGAAAGTTACAGTCTTGAGAAGCAGAGTACTGCAGCTCACATTCAGTTTCATGCTCAGGCTCTGAATTAGGCGGCTGTCTGCTCTTGTTTTGCGTATTTCTAGATTCAGTCTTTTTAAAAAAAAAAAAAAACACAAAGAGTGGAGGTTACCTGCACAAGCAGTCATAAAAACTGTTTCTCTTTCAGAGCAAAGTAACAATAGCAACAAGTTTGAAATTACTTTTTTCAGAACTGAAATGTTCAATACTCATTGCATGTTTAAGATAAAAATCAGATGGATATTTGCTGATGTCAGTATAAAACTTTGAGTGAGCAATTGTGGGGATCAAAATGAAGGAAGAAAAAACAGATTAGGGCTTTTTTCAAAATAGTTCTTCTCAGATTACTGCAGCTACTGGCTTTGTTGACAGATAACTCTCACAACATCATTTAGGGAGAATGGCACAGTTTACCAGGTCACGGCAACCTCTGCTTTAATGATATACATGTATGGTTATAATGAACTACTTGCAAAAGGTCAAAAATGATAACAGTTTGTCTTTACAGAGCCAGTTTTTCTTAGATTTGCATCTCAGTACCAAGGCTCTCCTATATTTCTCTGTTTAGGTATAGGTTTACTAAGAGACCAAAGGGGATTGTGGCCAGCCCATCTATTGTCAAGTGCAGTGCAGGCTCCCACTGGAAATGTGTGAAGATATCTGCAGAGCACCTCCTCTGCGCTTTTGCACAGATATCCTGACTGTACCCACGTAACCTCACAATCACAAGCCAGCATTGCCTCCCTGGGACACAGCTAGACGTCATAAAGATGAACACGCCGGGGCACAGCATTTTTTTCTCCAGGCAATGCCAGGCATGGTGATGACGTCATTAACTCTTGCTTCTGGATCATTTGTTAGCAATAATTTCTAAACCAGAGCATGTGCCTCATTATAAATGAGGGTGGAAGCTCTGAAAGGAAATTGCAGCTTTCCTAGCCAAAACAGCATGGTTTGCAAGTGCATACTTTACATGCTGTGTGATCCTTAGAAGGAAATAACCATGAAAAATTATACAGATATTTTAGTATAGTCCAGGGAATGTATTCATCTAAATTCTATCACCACACAATGGGATGTGTGTGTACATCTCTAGAAATATTTACTCTTGTTAAACAAAGAAAGTCAGAGTTTGCAAGCACAATAAACAAAGCAGTCAATTCAATAGCCTGCTCTGAAAATCAAAACCCTAATTCTTTAGCATTCTATCTAGCACTCACCTAGTCACCTTATTTGTGCCTGTTGTACCAGGCACACTTACATGTTAGCCCTAGTTCCCAGTGAGTGTATCAACAAAGATTGTTCCATACTAGACACTTCCTGTGCCTTGTAGCAAATAGAAGTTTTCTTTAATCAAAATTTAGGATACTTCTTTTGTTTACTGTTGCATTTACTCTCATAAAATAAAGAAGGTTTTAATTTTTTTTTTAATTGAAACATATTTCCAAATAAGGCTCAATTTGATATTTCTAAATCAATTTTCAAATCCAAAATTTTGCAAATAAATGTAATTGATCTCATAGCAAGTGTTCTCAGATGTCTGTAAAGGACTTAAGTGTCCTGTTTGGACCATGTCTTCACAGAAGCACTGCAAAGAAGGAAAGCTCAGTTCCTCTTAATTTTCAAGTTTGGTGCGTATAAAAAAAACCACTGTGGGTCAACCCTTAATATTAGAGAAGTGTAGGTTTTTGCTTTTATGCTCATGAGTCCTTTTTAAATTGTTATGAAGAGGAGAAAAACATTTTGGGGGGTAACAGCAAGTGTTTAATTTAATTCCAGTGTTTATATTGCTTTGTTTAAAAAATAAATAAATAAATAAATTCCTAACAGAGGCATTGGTTCAAAACCAAAATTCATAGTAAAAATGTTTAAATGAAACTTTTATATCCTCCCTTTTTCTGGAACATAAATTAGTAACCCATTCACTGAAATCTCTGATAAATGCAAACTTGTTCTTTGGTGAAAAAAAAAAAGTTTTGGCTGAAAAATGCCACCTGCATCTGGAGTTCTACCTCTATTATGTCTGTCCTCACCCCAAAGCACATGACACAGTGCTTAAAGTGGCTTCATCAGCTCTGTTTAGACAAAAAGAGACTGAAGGGAAGAAGTTACAGGGAATTCCCATTGAAGGGCTCCTTTTGGCAAATGCATTTGCACCGAAAATTGGCTGCTGCCTCCTCCTGCTGAACATACAGGCTGTGGTGAGCCAGCACATGAACCCTACAGCTCAAAGGAAGCCCAGAGATGTGGCACCTCACCTAAATCTCTCTTACTGCTTTCTTTTCCATTTAGGAAAAGAAAAAAAAAACACAGGAAACAATGGAGGCCATGAAATGATTTTCATTCATAGCCTATATACAGACAGCAGATATTCAAGGCTAGGTGCACCTTGGAATAAGGTTGCCTGAAATCTGCCTCCTCCTACCCACAAGTCAATCTGTGGAGACAAAAGTACATGCCAGACAACAGGAAACTCTTAAGAAAATTCTATGTTCAAATAGGAATTAAATAAAAACCTCCTTCGCCACAAAAAAAAAAAAAAAAAGGGGGAAAAACTGTTAACAAATTTCCGTTGAACATTTATTACCTAAGACACAGATCTGGCTGGTAATTGCTGCTAGATAGAATTTTTAAACAATAAAAAGATGCTTAAAAATAATAAAACTGGCCTGGAGAGAAGTATCGACTTGATTATTTTATTCCTTTAGGAGTAACCTGGGTTTAATCTACCAGTGCTCTCGTATAGACATTTTTTATGCATTTATTTTGAGATATGTTAATGCAGAACATATTGTTTTTAAAATGATACCTCTGTGGGAAATACAATATGTGTAATAATAAAAAAAAAAGACTGTACAACATTCTCTTAAATAATATTCAACCCTGTGAGGTGGGTATCTTCCTCTAAATTCAGTGTCATAAGCAGAATACAGAGGACACTAACAGTGAATTATCTCCAAGTCTAGAAGCAAAGGTCTACCCAAAGTAAGGGGTTAAACATGAGAAGCATGAAGAGACCAATTCTCATCTGGAAAAGTCACTGAATAAATATGAGGCAAGCTGTAGCTTTCTGCTGACCTCCTAAGTGGTGAGGATTGGAAAAGGAAACAACAGGAAGAAATTCAAACAAAATTAACTCCTACAAAATAGCAAATTTATTCAGAAGGTGTGGAGGAATGCTAATGCTTTCAAATGCATCCACCTTTCATGCTACCCTTGAACAACGAAGGAGAGGTCATGCACCATACAGGCAAGCATCTGGAGTCTGCTTCTCTAAAAAGCCCCCATCTGCTTGTCCCATACTAGCTGGAATCCATTCTTACGAGTTTCTTGCTTGCAGGAGTAAATGCTAATACCAAAAGCACTAAGTGACCTAAAAGGCGTCACCCTCACCTCTAGTGTTCCTTTGGGAATCAAAAAGTGTCCTGGAGAGGAGTTCAAATTTACACGCAACCCTAGAAGAAAAACGGAGCGGAGCAACCCAAATAGCAAATTAGAAAAGCTCTGTAGATTAGAGCACTGGGAAACTCATCTGCCTTCCTGTGCTAACCAAGAGGGAGATATCACAGATGCTGAGATGTCCCGAGCTCTGGGGAATTGGCCCAATTTCAAAGAATTGTTCTAATTGCAGCTTTGGGATCCTTCCTGAGATTCACTGGTTGCAGCTCATGTTTCTAAGCCCGGACACCCTCAGGCATTGTGTAAAGGATGCTTTCAGTCCTACTTGGATTGAATGGCAGCTCAAGGCAGTAAGCACTTAACATGGCAGGATCAGGGGAAGGTATTAGCCTGTTGAGCAACTGTCCAATACTTTAGCAGCCTCTGCAGCATAGGCAGCTGTTCAGGCGAAAGTATCCCACAGACTGGATTTGAATCACACTGCCAGCTGAAGCACGCTGTGTGGTCAGGCATACGTGTCTACATACAGAGAAAATGAGGGGGTAGGGAAAAAGCTAATTTATAGCCACCTTCTCTGAATGTCTTACCGAGGGCTCTATACCAACCTTCCATGAAGGGAGTGGTTGAGAAATTGCTTTTCACAGGCAGCTCAAGAATTTTGCAAAGATGCCTGTAAGTGCTATAGTTAACTCACAACCTTTCTGATACTAATTCCACATGTGGGATGAGGAGGACTAGGTTTACCTTCATCTCCCTTTTTATGTTTCATAAGCTCTTTTAAAATGTGCTGTTAATGAAACACACATTCACTATGGGGAGAGAAGCAGGGAAACCACAGCTGAATGTCAGATTGATTTATTTTCTTTCAGGGTTAGAAATTCATCATGGCTCACTGCGAAAGGTCTTTTCCAGTCATACTAACCTTTGGTTTCTGAGGGGTCCAAGACCCTGTCAGCTCTTAAAGGATGCTCTTAGCTAGATGTCTGATTGCTCCCACCTTTCTTTTTCCCCTCAGCTTTTCTTTCAGTTCTGCAGAAAGTGGTGCCTCCATTGGCTTATGATCGAAGAAAAGCTTTTATCTCTTTTCTTTATAAATTCCATTCTCAATTTCTATTTAAATAAGCTGAAATAAGGCAATAGAGCTGTCAAGTGTTGCTTAAGAAGTTGTACTTTACGAACAAGGAGTACGGCTAAAAGAGACCTAGGTCAGAATAAGGTATGGACCTGTGTAAACGAGGTTCCTCTGACAGGATGGGTTATGAGAAGCGGGCATGTTTCTAGCAGAAACTGTGGCAAACAATGAGCGAGAAGAGCCTGGGATAACACCGAGACATCAGAAGAGGCTGCACATGCCGACTTCGGCTGGAAGTGACGAGCAGCCAGCGCCCCTCTGCGCTAAGCCAGAGGACAAAGCCCCGGCGGGGGCACGCTGCAAGCGGGAGGCTGCGACCGGCGGCCCCGCTGAGCAAGCGCCGGCCGGAGCCCCGCCGCCGCCGGCTGCCCCCCGCCGGCCACCGGCAGCCGCTCCGGCAGCGGCCCCGCCGCTCGCAGAGCCGTTCCTGGGGGGTGACAGCCACCTGCTGGCCGCCCGCCCGCCCTGCTCCCCAGCATGTGCCCCTCGCGGAGGAGCCCGGCACTTTAAAAGCCACCCCCAAAATGTCTGGTGACCCCGAACAATTCGCGGTTGTGTCAGAAAATAGTCAGTTCGGAGCTTCAGTCTTAAATGCTGCTGCGTTCGGGTCTGGTCAGGCTGATAACGGCAGTCCCTTTCCGAAGAACGAGCCTCTTAATAATAAAATTAGGAGGCAGCTCATTACGCTCTGGCTTTTTGTAAAACTTCCCTGGTGTACGTATATATATTTAAGTCCTTGACAAATTCGGACTCCACTGGAGCAGTAAGAAAGCTAAAGTCAAATTAATCAGAATAGATTCCCTAGATGAGACAGACATTGCTGCTGAGCAAACCTTGAGGGAGAAAAGTTGTCCTTGAAAAATATTTGATGAAGCTGCTGCACTAGGAAAGGGGCTAAAGCTATGAATAAAACAACCACAGAGAGCTCCAGGGGCCCCATAGGCTCAGTTTGTTAAGCAGAGAGAGGAAGGGGAGGAAAGGGTGAAAGAAGGAGGCTGATATGGAGAATTTCATTATACACAGAACACCAAACACCTCCAAACCCAGAGAAACCTAGAGGTCTGTGCCACCAAGTCCACAAATCAGAAACAACGTTTTGCCCCAAGGTATCCTTTGAGCTAGGCAGCAGAGTATTTCGATCCCTTGGGTAGGTGGCAAGGAAGCCAAAGGGAAGTTTTGTCCTATTCGCATTCGAAAACACTGGTTTACGTGGGGGCTCTGCCTCTATTCCACAGCCAGAAACAGCAACAGAGGTGCTTTCCAGGTCAGGATCCAGTCTGGGGACACCCACTCCTCCCACTTTGTCTGTGACTTTTGCTCAAAGGCAGTTCAGCGTGGGAGGACTCTTGCACCATCCGTAACTGACATCAGATTCAGCTCACCTCCACGGAAGGAAGCATGGGGGACCACGATGCAGTTAGATCAGGATATCAAGAATCCTTCATCTTTCAATCTCCCTCCGTGAAGCGTACAATCAAATCTCCCCCCACCACCACTTTTCTGGAAAGTCCCAAACTTTTTCCATATAATATGAACCTGCAAAATTGACAGGCCGGAATAGTTTGTCTGGGCAACTTGAAATCCAGTGACTGAGGAACAACGCACTTGGCCACACCAAAGGTCCAGCTGGTCCAGTAACCTGTGTCCAGCTGACCAGCAGCAATGTCAAGGGAAGAGGATGAGAACAGTGTACATCTGTAGTGATGACCCTTCAGAGCGCTCCCTCACGCCCAGTGATTTGTAGCTCAGGGACCTCATGAACCAAAGGTAGCATATTTGTATATAGGAAGATCTATTTGTTTGATTTCTTACCCCCTTGAGCTTGCTTATTTACTTCAGGGACCCACATGAATTTTTAGTTTATGCAACACACTGTGACAAGGAGTTCCATTACTCTTTTTTCTCTGTACCACTTAGAATTTTATACGTGTATGTTATCCCTTCTCAGTCATCGCTTTTCCAGACTGAACTCTTCTTTTACACTTTCCTAATTATCGGTTATCCAAACAAGTAACTGAAACAATCCCATATAACTCAGGAACTAAACGCATGCCTCTGCTAACAAATATTGAGATGAAAGCAGGGTTGGAAAAATAAGTTTTAAAAAAAAAAAAAGAGCTTTCCAGGTTTTTCTTAAGTACAATATTGTTTAAGTAAAGCAGTGCTGAGCAACTGTAGGTTACAGGCACTTTTTTCTTCTTTGAGCAAATTAATCACAAGAACTAAACACCTTATTCCAACGAGTTCCCCTGGTCCTAGAAGTGACGTATAAAACACTAGGGGAAAAAAAAAAAAAAAGGTACCTGATGACTTGCAGAAGCTTTGAGATAACCTGTTATTTAAACAGTCAATTTTTTTCTCAGCCTGTTATTACAACATTTTGAACTTAACAGTAAAAATACTAGGCTTTGTAAGGAGCATTTGTCAGCCCTCCTCTCACGAAAGACAAATTATGTCCTCGGGAATATTACTTTTATGTCATCGTTATGGGCATTAATAATTCCATTTTCTTCAGGATCAGCCTTTAAAGTCAGCTCTACCATCTACCCAGTTCTCCAGGGCATAGCTCCCTACAGAAATGCTGGTCCTCAGCCTTATGAGTGCCATAGCAAAGACTGCAGTGATGAATAATCACTGCTGGGGTGGCCTGGACAGCACTACACATAGACGGGGGTGAGCCCCACCAATTCCCACTGAAGATAGTCAGACACTGTCACAGACCTGTTGAGGACTATGGGAGAAGCACCACTTAGAGACAATCAGGACGTTCAAAAAATGCTGTACAACTGCTAGTTTCACAGGGTGCTACAGGGTACAGCCCTTTTTCTGACTCAAGCCATGTATTAACAGCCTCCTTGTTCCCTAATAAGAGCTATAAGTTCAGTACTTAGGAAAAACAAATTTAATTGCATATTTGCTATATTCATCTCTAAATTAAATTTTTCCTGTGACTCAGAGGAAAAAAAAAAAAAAGTAGTCTCAGGCTCACCTTAGACAACACTGAGACAAGTTCAGATACTACAAAGCCTCTCTGTCACTGTATCCTTTGTTGTGTCACTGCCAGGCACTTCCAAAAGACATGATGCACAGAACTTGCTTTTCACTAACCGAAGTAATTAATTCAGTCTTGAGACCAACATACACACTTTTATCTGATTAAGTGAAGCCCACTTAACTGAATTTCCTCCATTAACTCTCAAACTTCAGTTAGATATCATTTTCATCTCATTCTGTACTAATAAAGTAGCTCTATCATTGCTCTCTAAACAAGTAGAGTATATACAAGTTTGGTTGTGGGGTTTTTTGGAGGTCTAGAAGGCACCACATAACCACAAAACTACATACTTATATTGTCCAATTGAAGCAGGGACAGGCTCACATGATATTTGGATAGAAATACTACCAGACAGAATTTACTAACAAACCTCTAAACTGATTTATAATGGTTCTGGATAGTGTGAACAGTAAGCATACAGATCTGTTCACTGTGAGCCAGCACAATAAGGAGTTGTACTGTCAGAGGTGTCCTCCTGCAGAAGATACATAGAAACAAAGCCCTGATTACGAGCGATCTTGAAATTTCTTACAATGCTGTTTCTGTAGGGATAGTGTCAGCTCAAAGTCAATTCAAGCCAAATTTTCTGACATGCAGTTTGACTCTATTTTCCTTTAATCCACCAGTGTCACCTCGTAAGAAACAGTAACTTCTCAATGCCTTTCTCTATGGTCTGTGTAGCAATGCTCAACCGCTGACCGCTCGGTAAGAGTTTCACAGTACCCGACAGTTTAAGGGCTTCATGGGGGATTTTTAACTATTATTTCAGTGAAGTTATTCCCACATACAGCTTACAAAGTACTCTGAGATCCTAAGGGATGGAAGGTGCTATATAAATGCAAATTGCTGCTGTTGTTATGCGTGAACCATTGCCAGGTTTTAAACTGGACTGACTATGAAAAATGTCATTCCTCCTGACCTTTCCTGATGAGAACCACTGTGATAAGAAAATTTCTAAACTGTTTGGACATAAAGACAAACTCCAGTTCAAGTTCTCTGGAAGGTAATAGCTATACTCAAAGTGAGCATGAGTTAAGGGAATAAAAAAAATTACTCCCTGACTTAAGGCAATACTGATAAGACACTGGCCTCCAGGCCAAGGAATTTGGACTCTTATTTTGACCCTAGTCTAGTTGTACTAGACTAGGACAACTGGGAGGAAATCTGTTCGCTGTTCTGTGCTTCTGTTCCTACTTTCCTCCTCCCTCACGGACCATCTGTTTTGTCTATCCATATGCTATGTGTCTGTCTACATTGCAAATTGTTTCCAGCTCACTGTTTGTACAGCACTTACCAAAACCTCATCCTCTCAGTTCCCAAGTGAACAAAATGGGCTAAGCAGCTGCATCAGGTGCCCAGGAAAAGGTATGCAAATTGGATGGCGCTAATGGAAGGAGAATGGGACTATGGCCCTTCAGTCTCCCAGCTTCTTCCTCCCAAGTAAATATACAGATTCTTTACTGTGCTATTTTGAGAAACGTGAGCCAGCTCAGAGTTAATTAGCTAGGGCAGAGTACTGCATTAATATAGCTGTATTGCCTCAGGTGTAAGCTAGATTGTGCAGAACCAGCCTGCGAATCACGGCATGACTGCATTGGCCTTTGATCAGTTATCATCAGTACTCACTAAGGAAAAAAAAAAAAAAAAAGATACAGAACAAGATGACCAAGGAAGAAATTCAAAATCCACCTTCACTTAAAATTGTGGAAGAGTATTCTGCACAGTCAGTCCTTAAATTTTCCTGCCTTTAGCATGTCCTGTCCACTGGATGTGGGCTGATTATCTTCTCCAGGAACCCAGTCATGGAGAAATAGAGTCATGTTCATCTTGCTGCATGGATTCCTCGGATCAGATTTTGAAAGCTGAAAAATCTTTGTGCAACATGGCACCACTCTCTGCTCCTTACTCCAGCAGTGTCCTGCATGGCCGATTCAGGCACACATTCAAAACCTGTTTCGTCTATTGCCCTCCCACTCTATTACCCAGGCAAATAGGGAGTAGCCTGTTGATTTGACTGCTGTTGGCGGAAGCTGAAGACGGTCATCGAGAGACACCAGAGTAATTGTATCAGAGCTGCTTGCCAACTATTTCCTCGTCTCTCACCATGATTAATCTCCTAACAGAAATCATAGCTTTAGCCAAGTGCAATATCTGTGAAAACCAGGGCAAAATGATAGCAGTGGGAGACTACAGAACATGAATAGTGGATCAGATTATCAAGCTGGTAATAAAAGGAACAGAGATGTCTTTCATGCAGTTTTAATACTGAAAGTACTTTCTTCCTGTGTTAGTGCACAAAGTACTACTATTTTTTTTTTAAGTAGAGGTTTTATTTTGAAGTAAGGTAACAACCGAGCAGTCAATGTCAGGGGTTCAGCTGGTGGACTCCCACCTCCCTTTTTTTTTTTTTTTTAATATGGGGAGGTTCAAAACTTCTAACCAAAAACCCCATTGGGGCCAGCGTTGGCCCAATTTAATTTCATGGGGAGTTACACACACCATTGTAGAAGTCAGCAAGACTACAGCAAAGCGAATGGTGGTTTGTTTTGGTCCAGAGTAAGAGCAGAGCTCCTATTCAACCTAACAGCCTATTCCCACTGCATTGATTCAACCTTTTCTAGACAGCTCTTTGACAAGAAATTACGAAGTGTGAAATTAATCTTGGAAAGACTGTAGAAACTAGTCACTCCATGCTGGGCATAAGTCCCTCTCATTCACAGATCTGCTTTTTGGTATTGGCACAAAGTGTCTCTCAGTGTCCCAGGCTTGCACGAAAATTGCAAGTCAGACACAGAAAGCCAAATATATTGTGATCTTGTGTTGCACCAGCTTAAATGAAATCTCTGACCAGTTTTATTTATTAATTTATTCCAGAAAAACAAAGTCTCTTACCTCTTTGGGCAGTCCTAGAAGTGCTGCCTCACATACAATGACAGTTACTCTCTAACTAACCGTTAAAACCATCTACAAGCCCACTTCTTGAAAAGAAGCTTGAAACATTGTCTGGTAAAATGATTTTTACTGGAAACTCAGACATCAAGAAAAATAACATGCACACCATTTTAATCAGTAACCGTATCTTTTTGGAAGGTAACACAGAAAAGATACTTCTGGACTCCAGCCCTACATCTAGCTGCTTACTCAGCCAGTCTTCCAGTGAGATCATACCTCCACCAAAGGGAAAAAGGGAAAAAGGAAAGAAACACCTTTTCCCCAGATGCTAACTGGAAAAACAGATCCAGCTGACTTAGAAAGAAAGCAACTACAGGAGATAGTTCTGGTAGAGTCCAGAATAAGATCAGGATTAAAAAACTGAAATTAGCTTTAATATTCAGCTTGATAATAGTTCGAACATTCCCATTTACAGAAGTGACCAACAATGCAATTTCACACTGTTTTTACAAGTCTTTATCTAATTTCCAAGCAAGTCCAGTGACATTTGAGATTACATGCTTGATAATTTGGAAACAGTGTTAAATTCTGCTCCTGAGTGAAACACTGCAAGCTTATATCTCCAAAATGAACTTGAAGCTTGTTTAGCTTCTGAATAACTCTCAGGTGATGGAGAAATTTTCCCACTCATTAAAGGTTTATGTATATTACCCATAGATATGGGCAAAAGTCTATAGAATAAGCTGTTAGGACACTAAGAAGGAAGAGCAGTCTCATCACCAAAACAGTTTCTTGTCTTTGTGCATTATGATAATTAAAAAAATAAATAAATAAAAATTTTTAAAAAAATCAAGATTTTCTCTGAAGACATGTCCTACACTTACTGGAGAGCATTTCAGCAACTCTACGGACTGCAGCTGAGGAAGCATACACAATTTATTCTCATGATTTTTTTTTTTTTTTTAAACCAAACATTGTCCATTGTGTGCCCTTAAATTGCATTGTATACCAAGGTAACCCACATAAACAGAATCAATGATAATATAGAACGAACTCTGTTAAGTTTCTTGCAATATGTTACTACATCAACAGTTACATACCAGCATATCTCACTAGAAAACAGCAAGTTGTTTTACTCCTTTTTAGAAGTTGCACATGGTTCTGTAGAGAACATTTTTTATTTATTCACAAAGTACATACAGCTGAGATAGAAACAACTTCTAGGAATTTTCAAAAATAAACATTTCCCTTCTACATTATCTTTCTTTTTTTCTATTTTTCTCCTTTGTGTTGCTATTTTAGTTATTAAAAAATTAATGAAAACCTTGTGCCATTAAAAGAAAAAAAAAAGGCGTAACAACAGTCAGAGAAAAATATGAGCAAAACAGACTTGCGAGGAGATTTTGGTTTCAGGTGGTCAGCCCATCTGTCAGCCTCAAGTTCTTAATTTTAGCCTAAGTAGAATCATAGAATCATAGAATCATTTAGGTTGGAAAAGACCTCTAAGATGATCTAGTCCAACTGTTAACCTAGCGCTGCCAAGTTTACCACTAAACCGTGCCCCCATGCACCACCTACACATCTTTTGAATACTGTCAGGAATAGTGACTCAACTACTTCCCTGGGCAGCCTGTTCCAATGCTTCACAACCCTTTCAATGAAGAAATTTTTCTTAACATCCAACCTAAATCTCCCCTGGTGCAACGTGAGGCCATTTCCTCTTGTCTTACCAGTTGGCGCTTGGGAGAAGAGACCGACCCCCACCTTGCTACAGCCTCCTTTAAGGTCATTGTATAAAGTGATAAGGTCTCCCCTAAGCCACCTTTTCTCCAGGCTAAACAACCCCAGCTCCCTCAGCCACTCCTCGTAAGACTTGTTCTCCAGACCCCTCACCAGCTTTGTTGCCCTTCTTTGGACACGCTCCAGCACCTTGATGTCCTCCTTGTAGTGAGGGGCCCAAAACTGAGCACAGTATTCGAGGTGTGGCCTCACCACAGTCGAGTACAAGGGGACAATCACTTGCCTAGTCCTGCTGGCCACACTGTTTCAGATACAAGCCAGGCTGCTGTTGGCCTTCTTGGCCACCTGAGCACACTGCTGCCTCATATTCAGCTGGCTATTGACCAATACCCCCAGGTCCCTTTCTGCCAGGCAGCTTTTCAGCCATTCTTTCCCCAGCCTGTAGCNGAGAACTGGCCCCAGTACTGAGCCTTGGGGGACACCACCAGTGACCGGCCTCCAACTGGATTTAACTCCACTCACCATGACTCTTTGGGCCCAGCCACCCAGCCAGTTTTTAACCCAGCAAAGAGTACGCCCACCCAAGCCATGAGCAGTCAGCTTCTCCAGGAGAATGATGTGGGAAAGTGTCAAAAGCCCTACTGAAGTCAAGGTAGACCACATCCACAGCCTTTCACTCATCCACTAAGTGGGTCACCTTGTCATAGAAGGAGATCAGGTTTGTCAAACAGGACCTGCCCTTCATAAACCCATGCTGACTGGGCCTGATCACCTGATTGTCCTGTCAGTGTCACACGATGGCACTCAGGATGATCTGCTCCATAACCTTCCCAGCACTGAAGTCAGACTGACAGGTTTGTAGTTCCCTGGGTCCTCCTTCCGGCCTTTCTTGTAGATAAAATAAATAAGGATATTTTTACTCTTCTTTGTTGTTTCAACTTTTGAATTAAATATTTGTATTTTTTCAAATATATTGATAGCATGTAACTGCATGGTATTTTTAGAATCCTAAAAGCCAAAAGAAGGATTATCCTCTCCAATGCCAAAAGCCAAGTGCATGACTGTGGTCAGCTACTGAAACTCAGCTGGCGCGTGAGTACTGGTTGAGTCAAAGAACAAATCATGTCAGAGCCCTCAAGCTCCTTCCTTCTTTATTCTTTCTCCTGTGTCTTCCTCATCTTTCACACATAATTGCATAATTATTTTCACATCTACAAAGGAAGGCCATCACTTTTTTCATATATAAGCTTAACACGTATGCCTTAAGCCAATGCTTGTCTTTTTAGCAAAGACAGATACAGAAATAATAAAGTACATTAACTATTGCTGTAGTGTGTATATGACCCAAACAAAATGAGAAGCACAATGTGCTAGGTCCTCGGCAAACAGTAGAAGATTGCCACGGGTTTGTGGGATGTTGAGTGATGATCAAACAGCATGGCTGTAGACTTCTGAACACAGAGAAATAAAATGAGTTGCTGAAAGATAAGGACTAAGTCAGGTGTAAAATCAAGCATAAAACTAGGTCTACAGAACCTTATTCCTAATATTTAAGGAAGATCTATTTTCTATGAGAAATGGGTTCATGACAAATAGGATTTGTACTTCTGCTATGTATAGGGTGCACCTCCCGTTGTTACCTATGCAACGATATGCTGCTTCATAACTCAGAAGGTGGGGCAGGTTGGAAATATTCCTTCTTTTAGAGAGTACTCTGACATCCTATGAAAATATTCTTCAATCTATGCCATAAAGGTCACAGGAACATATGTTGCAAAAACATATGATTATTCAACATTTGTAATGACTGAGGAATTTATTGATTCTTTCATCAACTATCTTTCCCTTTTTTGCTCATGGTTAGTGAACAGTTACTGTGAGGTGATGAACATGATTGCATGAGCACTTTCTAATTTCTTGAACTGTTCTAGCCAACAAACAGCTGTTTGTAATGTAGGATTTAGAGACAAGCTTATTCTACAATAGAATGTAAATTACTTTTTCCTCCCCTTTCCCTAAATAATCTTTTCACCACCACCCCCTTCACCATCCCACAATCTCTTCTTGCAAAATGCATTCATGCAGAATGAAGATCTTGCAGCCCCGAAGACTGGGTCTTTTTGCTCCAGCACTGAGCAGATTTGTAATCTCTCCCTAAAGTTATTAGCAACAGCATCCATTCTCATGTTATGAGAAAAACAATTTATTTTTTCCTCCCTAAATATCATATCTTACAAGTTACTCTATATGTCAGGTTGTGTAAATGTTATGCTGTTTCCCTTAAAAGAGTTATGTGTTTGTGTCAAGAAGTAAAAATTAGGTATTTCTTCATTTTATTACTCTTGCCATTTAATCCTTGCTGAAACATGCTGGCTATTACCATGGTCTGTAATGTTATATATGACCGATACACCCCAGCTTGGTAAACACTGATTGCAGATATTCAGCTGGATGACCTAAGCATTTGCCTTACATGTTTTATTTAGGCTATGTAACACATGGAGCCACAGCTGGATTTGCTGAAGCACTACAATACATTATGTTGTTTGGCCTATAAAAGAAATCCCTGCTCAGAGGAAGCGGGGAAGAATGAAAACGACAAGTGAAAGCTTACAGAAAATGATGATATCCAGGAGGTAATAGGCACAGAAAAGGAGCTGCAAAGAAGAGAGCCACACTTGGAAGCCTAGTGGCATGAAATATTTAAGGATGTCCATGTTAGTCAACAGCTGCCAGCCCAAACGGAGAAGGTAGTGGTGTTTGTATCATTGAAACCTTCTCCCTCCCCCAAGATTTGTTTTTATTTTGAGCCAGAAATAAACGGTCTTTTTATAGTGCACAGTTTTAATTTCACTACTGAAACAGTTCTGCCTAACTTAAGCCACGGTTGGCCAGATCTTCCCCTAATTTGTATTTATCCATTTTGCCTTTGAGCATGATAAGCCTGCCCATGCCGTGCTAGCAATAAGCTTTAAGATGACAGCCTGGTTAATATAATGTCCTTATTTACTGATTTTGAGAAATCTGACTTCCCAAATAGCCCTAGTGTCACAGACCACCTTTCCTGCTAGTAAATTTTTCATCCAGTTCTATGTAGCCATATCACAGTACATAAAGACCTTACTATCTGGAAAGCATTCCAGAAACTAAGTGTAAATTTAAAGAAATTATTTTTATTCCTTTAAAGTAGCTATAAAATTTCTCATTGCTTGACTCTTACAAAAAACTAAAAAATTGCAATTCAACCAATTTCACAATTTCATTGTTTTTTTTTTTCCACTAAGCTAACAAAAGATTTTTCAAAAATTCAAGGTCTAGTCTTCATTTTATGCAGCATAAAAATTATTCACAAATTAAAATGGTAAAATATGTTTTCGTGTGAAAAGGAGTGCAAGCGGTCTAATACACAGTAACCATTTCTGCTGCTGCTTTGGAATTCAACCAATGTGTCCATGAATCCACGAAAATGAGGGCTTATGGAAGAAGTTGTGTGTCTGGGCTTGATCCCTAAAAGCAAACTAGGACAGAACCACAGGATGCACTGAAGAATGCATCTGCATTGCAGAGCGGGAGCAATCGTGGAGAGCTCTTTTCTAGTGTATCTAAACAGAAGGTTTAGAGATGTGTTTGTGCCATATTCTAGCTCCCCCAACGTCAACAGTAAAACTCTGTAAAGGGTTTTTGTTTAGCTAATACATATTTTCGAGACAATAAAAACTTACTTGTGAATCATTTTAAATCTTTTCTGCTATTTGCATTTTGTAACTATAATTTTAACTTATTTTCATGTCATCTGTTTGTTATATATATATAACTTTATATCATAAAGTCTAGGACAGAGTTCTTCTACAGGGTTAAAAGCGCACCTCACAAGATTGTGATCTGACATTGTAAACTATGACGACAATGCCATGTAAGACCCAGGGTTGTCATTTGCTGTGCGCCAGTATCACCTTACACAGCTGGAACTGGTCCACGAGTTTATACAGACAATCCCAGCACAAGAAATAGAAGCTCCATTATGCATTGTGTCATCCATGCTGGAGATGTGCCTGCAGATGGGGAGAGAATGAGAAAGAAAAGTGGGAATGAAGACATCTGCAGAGTTCCATTGGTTTCTTGTGGCTTTCCACATGTGAATATGATGGCTTTCCACCATCTGAAGTGCTGCATCAGGAAAGCATGAATTGTTACCTTCAGGGCAGAGGAGCGGGATTTCAGGTCTACGCAGAACAAAAGTAAGTGAAGGTCCCCTCCTAGGAAGACTGCTCCTGGTGACCACTAGAAAAGCTTGTCAGTATAAATTTTCAGAAATACCTTCAGAAAAACTTTTTCAGAAAACCTTTGTAACTACTTAGAAGTAAATATTCCCTGGTGACTTTTAAGAAAAAAAAAAGGGGGGGGCAGGTGGAGACCTAAAGCCCAGGCCACCTGGGTTTGTTTTTCAGCCACAGTTTCTTTCATTACATTTAAACAGAAAAAGTACCATTTCTGACAAGTGTCTTATATCATTCATGTCAGTCACACTGTATTTCCTAATGCAAAGTGACATGGGCAGCACTAAGCCAGAGTCACTTGTCATGCTGTTCTGTCTGCAAGAATAATTTCTATGAACTACAAAAATTCGGAGATGGCAGTAAGGGTTCCTTACAATGAACTTTTCTCTCCGGAAAGCAGATGCTGCAGTGGAGTACAAGAGAAAAGTTTCAAGAGAACAAGAAATCCTTTTACAAATATATTAACAGCAAGAGAAGAACCAAGGAAAACTTCCATCCTTTACTTGATGCAGCAGGAAATGTGATCACCGAGGATAAGGATAAGGCTGAGGTTCTCAATGCCTTCTTTACATCGGTCTTCAATAGCCGGATCAGTTATCCTCAGGGTACTTCACTCCCTGACCAGGACGTCCCCTGTGACTCAAGTAGAGAATGCCCCCCTGAGATCCAGGAAGAGACAGTTAGAGACCTGCTCCTCCATCTGGAATGTCACAAGTCCATGGGACCGGATGAGCTCCACCCAAGGGTGCTGAGGGAGCTGGCGGAGGTAATTGCCAAGCCGCTTTCCACCATCTATCAGCATTCCTGGTTATCTGGAGAGGTCCCAGAGGATTGGAGACTTGCTGATGTGACTCCCATCTACAAGAAGGGCCGTAAAGAGGACCCGGGGAACTACAGGCCTGTCAGCCTGACCTCGGTTCCAGG